>JBAMHT010000023.1:741917-753819 GCA_037177075.1 Craterocephalus fluviatilis | reverse complement strand
TATTTACTTAATTGCTGACTTTAATAGTTTAATTTAGAAAAAATAATGCATTTCAATTCAGCTTTATTTGTACAGTGGCAATTCATGACAGTGTCATCTCAGAGCACTTCACAGTCAGATATAGACACAGTTCTGAAGAAGTTCCCTGAGTCAGAAATGTGTCCAGCAGCATATTACAACAGAATGAAATGTCTGCCATGAGCAGATTTAGCTAATTGTGTTTGACATGAAGGACACTGGGCCAAATGATAAATGATACGTTTTTAATGATCATTGAACTAAATGATGGTGCAGAATTGACTAAAAGCATCATTCTAAGTAAACCTTAGTACATTTAAAAAAATTATTAACTATTTATAATGCCACCCTTTTCTGAGGATGTGCCCCTGCCTTGCCCCCCTGTGAAAAAATTCCTAGACACGGTACTGTAATCAAGTGTCTAAAGCGGACACTTCTTTGTGGGCCATTGTTATGGTTTACCAGCTGATTTTCTGTCCATGGCAGACAGTAAAGTTTTTTCTGAATCTCTTCATTCATCCTTTGGAGAAAAGCAGCTTTTACTCCTGCTGTATTTTTGTATGAATTCAGATGCTATGGGTCTCGTTCTGTCTTGTACATGCATCAAGTGAAATATCAGAGTAAAAAGCACAACAATTACTCAGTTTGAACAAGCGTGTCTGTGTTTACTCCGCTGGCCTCTTCTGTAAAGTCCACTCTTCTATATGAATCATTCTCATCAGATATGTATCATTTACGTAAGGATTTAGGATGGAAATGCAGAAATATGCCGTCAAAGTTTGAAAGAGTCCAGCTTCACATGCTCTAACTAAGGCTGCAGAAAAAAGTACAAGATTCTGATCGATCCACAATTTCTAAGAATCAATATATAGACTTTAAACATGTTTGACTTTCAAAGCTGTTAATTGACAAAGAAGTGTTAAAGTTAACAAGGAAAGAAAAAATAAATGTCCCCTCTTCAGCAAAAGAGTCCTTCTGTGTAATTTGTGAATCACTTGATTATCCCTGAAAACCTCCTTCTGGCTGATAGAGGGATGGAGTTTATCCTGGAAATTTTGTGATGACATCAGTTTGTATCAAGAAGAACTGTTTGGAAGCGAATCCTCACCCCAAGAATCGGACTCCAATTGAATCGTGAGTTGATGTCAGGTTCACATCCCAAGTGTTAACAGTGTTTCTTCATTTTTCCTATTCTGACAGATCCCATGGTGTTTCATCATCACCTGTGAGGTCCAGTCAAAACCAGCAAAAGCCAAAGCTCATCCCTCCTCTGACGGGATGCGGGTGCAGCAGAATGAAGACAAAGCAGCACCGCTTTGATTTGATCTGACTTCATTTGCTGCTTGAATACAATTAAAGAGCTATGAATGGAAGATCGGATTCAGACCACAGCCACATCATATCTAGACTACAGTAAAGTTTCTCTGGTATTTTGCAAGGGTATCAGAACTGATACCAAGGTCTCTGCACTTCCTCTCACGCATTCTATTTGTGTGTTGCTTTATTAAAAGAAGATAAAAAGTGCTGATGTATCAAGACTGCTTCCTCATTCCTCCCACATGCACTGAGATCAATATTTGCACCTCTGCGGCCAGACTTTACACTAGAATGAGCTGAACGCCCACACAGCGAGGAGCAGCGCTCCGGCAGAACCAAGCTGAGCCCACCGTGCACATAACTCCCATCTTAGATGCTGGAGTCTGAAGGAACAATAGATGACACTGTGACCTGTCACGTGACCACAGCTATTAAAGGAAATCTGCGTCGTTTTGAGAAAAATAATGCTGTTGTGCACAAATGCAATTATTTGCACGGTTATATTGATCCACTTTCAGCTTTCAGTCAGAGGGGGAAGGAAGAAACGTCTTTAGTAACTCTATCCAGTGTTTCTTTGCATTAGAGCCACTAAAAACAAGCTGACTCATAACCGGAGCCGGACTTTATCTGCTCTGATGAATGAGGTCTCATTAGAGAGAGACGACACATAAAACATGTTTACATTAAGAATCGGGTTCAGGATCCATAGAAGCTGAACTGCTTGTTCTGATGCAGGATGAGCAGCTGCTATCTTCCTCTGCTGAACCAGACTGGTTCCAGGATCTTTTTCTCCTCATGTTCATGCTGTAGCTACTTTGAAACCAGCTAGCATCCTTGCTAGCCTCCTGTTTAGATACAAAGATATAAACACTAGCTGCTGCATTTGGGCTCATCAGGCACATCAACATGGCCGCTATCTTGGGCCGGGTTTTCTGTCTAGCAGGGAGCCCCCGTCAGACCAATTCTGGTGTCAAATGAAACGTCTGAGACCAAACTGCCAGACTTGTGCCGCATACAGATGCTTCTATGAAAGAAAAGCCAAAGACCAGGGAACAACATTTCTCATGGAAGAAGTTGTCTTTTGTTCTTAAGCTGCTCTGAACATGTTGAATTTGATGCATTTCTTAAACTAAACTAGCTTATGTTTAGTTTTGTCAGGGTAATAAAACAATAATAAATTAATAATTAACCAAATCAATCAAAAGAAATTAAAAGCAAAAAAGACTAGAAAGTCTTGGAGCTAATTTGACCTGAAGCGAGTCTTGCTACCTTACAAAACTGGCCTGAAGTCAGCCGGTCTGCACTCAAACAACTTCCTTCCTCATCCAGCTTCACTGTCCAGCTGTGCAGAGGTTTTCTCCCCCTCAGCCGGGCAGACTGCTCGGTGACTAAGTCACGTCTCAGGCAGCGTGACAGAGCATTACTTCATCACAAAAAGGAGAAGAGGCTACACAACAGGAGGCTCTGGACGCAGCCATTCATGAGGAATCTTATCAGCTGCCTGCGACGGTCGGAGGGAAGCTGGCAGAGCAGCATGTGTGACTCGACACAGATTTACTACAGGATACTGTGTAGCCACACAAAGAAAAAACAAAGTGTGTCCTCATGATGAGAGCTCAGTCTGACCAAGCAGTGACACATCATTTACAGCCACGCATTCGGCTTTTCAGAGTCAACGTGCCGCTGTGGGTAATAATCACACATTCTGTTCATGCAGCAGAGCACGGAAAAGCACAATCCGTCATGTACGTCCAACTCTTCCAACGTGCAGCGTGCTCTGCGGCTCTGATCACCATGGCAACGCACCACTTTCTCCTCCTGCTCCCCTTGTGCGCATCAGAAATGATCAGGCAAATATCTCTGAGCGTAATATCACAAGACTGGCGACGGCCGGGTGGTGATGCAGACGCTCCCGGAGACAAAGGTCAGGAGTTCACGCTCTGCACCAGCCGGCGTGTGATGTCACCGTCTGCAGCAAGATATATGACACCGCCATATGAAAAGCCCAGCATGGAGAATTTATCACAGACACTTCACTTTCCAGCCGGAGGAACAGAAAAGGCCGAGCAGAATTCCAGGAAAGATAGTTTTACCTTTTAACAAAGCAGCTGAGATGCAGGTGGGGACATAAAGGAGACTAATTCCCATTCCTCTGGGAATTACAGGGTCTCCTACTGATCTTTACGCTGTAAACAACAGCAGTCGTACGGACCGAAGCCTGAGGACGTCTGTCCGAGTGGATTAGGAGAGGATGATGAGAGGATTGGCCATTCATCCTCGTCAGCACTGCCAACCTGTGTTTTAGTCCCGTCATGAGACGGCCGCTCATATCATCACAGCCTCCACTAATTAAACCTTTCAGATCAGACCACTTTGCTCCTGCACAGGCTGGCTGTAATCCCCTTTGTGACAAACCATCAGGCCAGACGTGGAGTTGGCTGATGGAAGCAGAGCGATGCCAGCGTTCCTGAAATGACTTATGGTCGGTACTGGCAGGGAGACGGAGGGAACGCTCCACCCGAGCGGATGATGAGCCTTCAGTCATCGGCTGCATTTACAACTCATCAGACACACCTGCAACTCTCTCCCTGTGTACAGAAACATTCCAGCTGTTTATGACGGCTAACAGGAAGTAATTAGCTCCCATAATGAACTCTGGGATGGTTGTTCCTGAAACTTCAGTTTCATACGAAGCATGTCACAGATGAACTCCATTTACAGCTCAGTTTAATCTCCAGAAAATAACAGAAACG
Organism: Craterocephalus fluviatilis; assembly: GCA_037177075.1. Taxonomy (NCBI): domain Eukaryota; kingdom Metazoa; phylum Chordata; class Actinopteri; order Atheriniformes; family Atherinidae; genus Craterocephalus; species Craterocephalus fluviatilis. The sequence continues at coordinate 749,731 of JBAMHT010000023.1, read as the reverse complement.
TCCCTTTTTCCTTTGTTTAAGAGCAGCGACGGGAATTATCAAGATGTTTACATTTCATTAAATATCCTTTTGCTAAATATTACGTTTCTGGAGGAAAATAGCTGCACTTTCAACCATATTTTGCCTCACTTACAAGTTTTATTTGACACTTTTGATTTGATTTTATATTCATTATATACGTTAAACATATTTACTATAAAAAAAAAACGTTCATATGTAGGTAAATAAATGTTCAGCTACATTTTATTAAATATTTTCATTCATATTCATTTGACTTATCATTTATTTTGATATTTGTATTATTTTAAGATATTTACACACAACCAACTCCCAGATGGATCTATAAAACCATTAATATTTAATCCCAGGTATCTGGAAGGGAAACGTTAAGTTTTTCCTCATCATGATTAGAGGAACTTTTCCAGATCTAGAAGCCATCTTAACTGTAAATACGCACATTTCTACACATCCGTAGTAATCCTGACTCACCTCATCATACAAACTGAAGTCAGATCCGCATTAGGCCTACTGGAAATACAGTTATTTATAATGTTATAGTTTTATCTTTTATGTTATCTCCACATTTACCGCATCCATCCCTCTGCTGGTGATAGACTCGGAGGCCTATCTGCAGGCGGGAGCAGCTGCTGGACACCCCGATGCTACCTCAGGTGAGTGTCAGCTGGTTTCTCCAGACCAGCATGGATCACCAGTATCACCAGCAGCATCAAACCGGTTTGATTCCTTCGTGAATATCACCATGTCTCTGCACATTTCTAGAAGAGATTTAGTTCCAGTGCAGGCTATTAACCTGGCGTTGGCATTAAGCTACATACCAGTGCTAATCTAGTCCATGCTAGTACTAGCTTAGCTTTAAGCTAACTTGGGGAAACCATGTTTGTAGTTTCCAATGAGTGTATCCAGGGACTACATCCGCTCAGCTGGAGCTGAAAACAAACTAGAAAGATGCTCACAGATTAGTTTAGCGCTGGCTAAGCTAGCGCTACATGACCTGACCCCTACCACCCGGTAGACCAGACCCCCTCCCACCACATCCAGCTGCTTATCCTGCATCAGAACAAGCACTTCAGCTTCTATGGATCCTGAACCAGATTTGTAATGTAAACATGTTCTATGTCTCATGACTCTCTGATGTGATCTCAGTCATCACAGCAGGAACACAATCACTTCCTTTATTACTAAATAACCCCCTTAAACCCCCCCCCCACTCGTTTAAAAGCCTGACAGTGTCTGTTGGGTCATTCAGATGCATGCTCCCCTCAGCCTGAAGACCATCGCCATCACGGCATCTACACTGTCCTCCAGCATGATATTCAGACTCATTACACACATCTCCAGCACTGCATAAAGCAGATTAATAATATCAAAGCTCATCTGTGCCCTTTGGTGGTGCACTAAATCTTGTTCTGAACACTCCTGCTTCAATTACATCATGATTTAATGACTGCTAATGCAGACCCGGAGCAGGCCACAGTGGTATAATTAGCCATGGAGGGATGGAGCGTGATGGCTACGATGTGTGTTACATGTGATAGACGGTGTCTTACACTCACCTCCGGCCCTCGTTCCTGCACGTGGCAGGACTCGCTGTCTCCCTCTGAGAAGGAGCCCGACTCATCGCTGGAGTTGGTGCCGTAGGACTGCTCACATTTGATCTTGGGTCGCACCTGGGTGAAGAGGGCCTCCCCTCCGCCGCTCTGCTCCTGCTGGTCCGCGTTGAGGCAGCGCGCCACGTTGGAACACGGCGAGGAGGAGAACTCGAACTGGGGCAGGCTGCAGGGCGAGCCCCCGCTGCCGTCCTCGGCGTACGAGTAGGAGGAGCAGGAGCTGGAGGTCCTGGTGCGCGTCTCGCAGGGCGGCGAGCGCGGGCACACTTTGATTGGCACTGGGCAGCTGGTGTTGGGCCGTGAGCGGCACAGGACTGGAGGCTCTGAGGAAGTGGTGCTGGGAGAATAGGTCTGGGAGTTGGGCAGGGACTGGCTGGCTCCTGCCCACAGGCCCTTCGTCATATGCTCAGAGAGCTCCATTTCCAAAGAGTGCCCACCAGGGTAGGAATGCGCTGGTGTTCCCAGACGGTTGCAGGCCCCTGAGGAAAATATGACACTGCGGCGATCTAGCTCAACTTCCTGTTTGCAGACCCCGTCGTAGGAAGCAGCCTTGAGGGACAGCCCTGCAGGGAAACCATCCACCTCCTTGGGGGACGCCACAGACAGAGCCAGCTCCCCAGTGAAAGGCCTTAAGTCTTTTTTATGATCTCCCTGAGAGTTTCCTTTGTCCTGGGGCCAGACAAGTCTGTTGGTGAATAGCTGTTGTGACGTATTGGACAGACTGGGGAGGTCGACCCCTTTCTTGAAGAAGGCTCGGAGACAGGACGGGGACTTGGTTCTCTTGGTTCTTTCCAGCGACACGGGGCTGTCCATCTCCATGGCCGTCACACTGTCCTTTTCCCTGCTGTCCTGCTCGTCCCCTGACAGGCACAAAGAGACGGCCTCTTCCTCTGCCCGCGGTTCAACTTTAATCTGAGCCACGGGCTGCCTGCCCTGACCCGGTGCTGCCCCGCCACCGCCGCTCTCCTTTAATGTGCTTGGAAAACCTGAGGTACTGGTGTGTGAGGAGGTGTCGTTATTGTGCTTGTTACAAGCCCACTGGTATTTCCTGTACTTGGGGCATCGAGGCAGATCTGACGCTCCATGCCGATCAAAGTCCAGCCGACCGTCTGCGAAATTACCGGGCATTGTCATCGCTAGCCTGTCATCGTCAGGGTGTTGGAAGGAGTCGAGGGCATCTGCACAATGCCGTGCCGTGGGGGAGGCGGGCCTGTCCGCCTCTGACTGCATGCTCTCGTCCTCCGAGTTGTTTGCCACCGCCGCCTCCTTGTGGCAAAGCAGCAAGGTGTCCTCCTCCCGCCGTAGCTGAGCTTCCAGGAAGCGAAAGCACGAGTCCTCCAGGTTGTGCATGCGCAGGAATTCGGCACAGCGGATGACCTCCTGGATGTTTTCTCTGCTGAGTAACAGCTTAGCAGTGTAGGCAAACTGCAACAAAGGGGCGAATCCCCTGGCAGTGACCTGCAAAAAAACAGGGAAATTGCCAGCATTACCATCAGCAGAGCCATTGTTTAGAGCACTCGGAGTGTGGTGAGACAAACCGACAGCTCCAATGAACATAAACAAACACAGTAAAGTACCAGTTAATCTTTTTATCAGGTCAGCGCTGCAGATTCTATACAGCAGTAAGTAAGATGTGCTGCTCTGGGGATGTGGCCAGCAGGGAACCAGCCTCACACACAAAACAACAACTAAAGCAACATTCCAGCTGTCCACCACTGTCGGCCCTGTGGTCACGGTCGGTTTGCACATGCATATTTCTGCCAATGTTCTTTATTTGCTCCTTTTTCTGCTTTTATTTGAGATAAAATGTGTAAATGTGATTTTCTTCTATCGGACACAACCCTACAAGGATATTTCATGACTCATTGTATGGCTGAAATTTGTTTAAAAAAAAGAAACCTGTTGTTTAAAAAATATAAAAATGATTTGATCTGGAGATTAAAACTTAAAACTGGACGTTGTGATCTGATTTCCACTGTTTAACCTGGCAAATGCACATTAAAACAACATTTTTTACCCATGAAAACCCCCAGTAGTGTCTGCTACAGTAAGTGCTGAGATCAGGTCATTGCCCCTGGAGCCTCACTTTCTGTGTTAGTGCTCTGTGTCCTCAGGGTCAAGTGCTTGTAAAGCCTCAGGGTTTGTAAGACCACGGCTTATCCCCGTAGAGGCCATGTGGCGTAGGATGATAGAGGGAAGCCTTCCATTTAGACTTAATGCCAGATAATTAGGTAAACTCCTGAGCCTGCAGAGTTCCAGGCCGCCCTCTGCTGCTGTTGTCACTGAGCACACAGACCAGAGAAAAGAGCTGGCCCGTCTCTCGTTTAGAGATCAGCATGTGCACATACTCTGGATCTATCCACCAATCCCTACAGCTTTATCCTGCCTCTGCTACAGGGATGTAATCAAACTACACTCAGAGATACAATTACAGAGGATTCATTTTAGATCCAGGAGAGAGTGTCTACAAAGCACCTCCTGAGCGGTGAGATGTGAAGTCTTTGCATGCAGATGAAGGGGATGAGTAGCACAAAGTGGATTTCATGGGCCCACATTTCACTGATTGTTCCCTTTGTTGGAGGAAAGGAGATAAATGAAGCTGGCATCCACAGTCTGAGCTCTGCAGCAGATTACAGAGGTCAAGCAGTCTGGCTGAGGATCTGTTTGAGGCAATCCATCTTCAAAAGGCAGGGACCACAGTAATTAGTAGGCATGTTAAAACTATTAAAAACTATTTCAGTGGTTGAGATCACTTGAATATCTCAGAATCATGGTGGATCTTTCAAAACAGCGGTGTGGACTCTTCCCTGCATCCCTGCTCGAACACCGCATTCAAATCAAATGGATCCAGCAGCCAATCACAGCGGCTCAGTAATTTGATTCAGGTGTGATTGCAGGAATGTGACTCCGAGGACCAGAATTCCTCTCCTCTCCTCTAAAAGATGACTGAAAATGATTTTCACATACCAAACAATACCTCCTTCCTGTTTACTTTCCAAATATGATCAGACGAGATACCATGTGACCCAGGGAGTCAAACATATGGAAACCTTCACAAAAACCTTTTCTTCTAAATTTATCCAATGTAACCCACAGTTTCCCCAACTTTTTGAGTCACGACCCCCAAGATGACATATATTGGTGTTGGTGACCCTTCCTTCTACAAACACAGTTATTAATTATACATCAGAGGGGTCGCTCTGCAGGATCCTCTACCTATCAGGTTTAAAAACAGTCTGACTTCATAAATAAGGAAGATTAATGTGGATTTATGCATTAATGTGTGAAAGAATTAAGTCAAGTTCATTTTAGATGTATCTCTGAGTTAATGATTTAATTTTGACAGCCATGATAAAAATCCCACATTTATTTGATAAATATCTGTTTTATGTTTTTAACAATTATGTAGCGATCCCCTGGATGATCTCATGACCCACAGTTTGGGAACCACTGATCTGAACTACATATAATGTGTATATTTATGTACATAAACTACTGTATGTAAATGTGTAACTTGTTGTTATTTTCAGTTTAATATCAAATACAAAGATGTGCCTATATCAGAACCACTGCTTACTATAAAATGAGCCAATAACTGTGTAATTGAGGTATCCTGCTGCCACACACTCTTTTCTATGCATGAACTGATGATGCTCAATGCAGATATTCTCTACCAGGCTCTCTGAAAAAGCCATAAATGTGTTTCTGTCTTCACACTCAGTTGCTGCTTTCAGGCTTTCTTCCAGATGCAGGATGTCAGCTTGGAATCCTTCTCCGTTGGATTAAAAGCTGCATGTTGCGCTTTCATCGTGCATGCAGCACTGACTACATGCTGCACACGGAGATGCAGGCTGAAACTTCCATGTGGGCTGAACTCTGGCATGACCCCAGGCAGCCAAGTGGTAAAGATGTCAACCGTCTGTGCATCATGTGACGTTATGTGCTTTAAGATGTCATGTGAATGTTTTTGGAGCTGCAGGCTGTGCGGCGCTGGTGCAAGCAGCCGCGCCGGCACACATCCATCCGAAGCTGCCGCAGGTATGAAGCACCTTCCTGCGTTCCGGCAGACACGGAGCCCAGCAGCATCGCACACATCAGTCATTGTTAAGAAGAAGCTGCTGACTCCAAATCTGAGAGGGGGATGGTGTGGAGGGTGTGACGGATTGGGGGAGGGCTGAGGCTTTGACTGAACTATCCGCTCTACTGATGAGCACAGCACATCTCCTCCACACCAGCGGCTCCACTCGGAGTGCTGGATACGGACACGTGCATACGAGTGTGCACGTATTGTGAAGCTGCACAGATCTATTATCTCCTCCGCCTTCTCGCTAGCTTGATGACAGCTTTCTGTTCCTGCACTGAAGGGAAACCCCAGTGATTTATTATCATCAATCTTTCATGCGCAGCGCTATAGTTTTATTTTACAGAAATGATTAGAGGAAAAATCTGTGCAGCAGAGGCAGCAACATCCTCTGTTTTAGTCTACAAATGCTTTCAAAGGAGTTTAAAACCCCTCATCCCCAAGCTTTTCTTCACAGTCTCATCCCGTAAAAAGGCATTTATCTTTATATTTGTAAAGATTTGTGAGGGGAAATGATACCTTCTTTGATTTGAACTCCTCATGCTGCAAACCAGCTGGCGTGGAATCGATTAAACTCAATAATATGGGTTTAATAGAATCCAGCTGTTATCAATATTCATCTTAAATAAGTGCTTTACAGGACAAAAGGTTGAATAGATTAATGTGCAGGAGGGAGAATTTTCATGTATTCAGCTTGTTTGGTTAATCAATAATTAAAATTATATAAAAACTGATTTCAGTAAAAAATCTGAAATAAACTCTAAAATCAGGTTCATTTTCCAGTCAGTAAAATTTTTGGTTACATTCCTTCTATCTTGTTTTTCTCTCTAATGATCAATAGCAGGAAGTTTTTTAGGAATAATAAAAACATCCCATTGATGCCTGGATGCTTCTTCCTCCTCACAGACAGAAAACGTGTTCTGGTCTCCATGCTGAGCTCAACCCGGCAGCGCCACACACCATACTGTTAGGCTGGAGTGAAGATGATGATGATGAAGGCTTTATAATGAATGGTAGTGTCATGTGACTGCTGTCCACTTCCTGTGGTTTGCTGGTCTAAAACCCCATCCACATCAACTTCCTGTTGCTAAGCAACAAATATTTACACCAAGCTGAACTGGAAATAAAAAGTTTCTCTTCTGATTTATGAAGGGTTCATCAAGTTTTTTCCATAACCTCATGAACTTCCACCAAGGATGCATCAGCTTCATTTAACTTCTGCTTTAACATCTTCCCTGGTCTTTGAATGCAGACATTTTTTGTTAATTTGTTAGATTTTACAGATGTGGCTCTGATTTCTGTCAGATTGACAGACATGCCGTCAGGTTGAAATGAAGGCAGAGCTGGAGGAAGAGCAGCGTCTCCGGGGGAAACTAGGAATTGTCCATTGACTGCTCATTCATTTGTTTATTTGTCAGGATATTTGTGGATAAAGTCGGCCTACGTCATGCTGTCACAGCAGAACTGAAGCAGCATTTTTGCAGCATTTTTCAGATCTTGCTCATCAATCCAAGCGTTTCTGCAAGTCACACGCCGCCACCATTCATTTATTCATTTTCAAATAATGTATGAGCAAAAAGACCTTCAGCACTTAGAATAATTATTTAAGTCATGCAGGAATGTAGACACGTGGAAGAGAAGCCACTCCACTTCTGCCTTTTTATCTGTGCTTTCAAATCGTTCTGACTTGTTAATGATCTGACACAACTTATTCTTTATGATCCTGAGATGGAGAGAGACACACAAACTGAGCTAGTTTCCATTCATGTTTATAGTGAACCGAAAAAATGAACAGAATCCAAACATCCAAGCAAAGTGAAGAAATGTACGATCAAATAATGAGCAGTACAGCCTCCCTTCAGCTCACAGATCGGCCTAAACCAGCTGAGGAGTAAATCCAGCAGCCGCTAGCTAGAAGCACGGCGAGCGCTCCTCTGCTTCCACCGCTGATAACCAGCAAAGCTGCTGCTGGAGGAAAAGTGCTGAGCGTACCAGGGATCTATTTTCAGCTGGTATCAGCAGCTGCAGCCTGCGGGAGCATCTTTATGTGCGCCATATGTGATGCCATTGTTACAAGTAGCACAGTACCGATCATGAACATAAGC
>JBAMHT010000023.1:265304-276827 GCA_037177075.1 Craterocephalus fluviatilis | reverse complement strand
GAAGTACAAGATGTTCACATTTCATGCACAATCTGTTTAAAAAACACAAATTATAGACATATACATAATTTGGTTCATTATTTACATTCTATTTAATCTTTTTTTATTCATTTTATACATATAAAGTATTTTGTTTTTGAACAAAAATTCAACAATGCAACATTCGGATAATCATGTTCGCATCGTAGAGCTTGTAGTTCTAACTGCCCAGGTGGTGCAGTTACACATCACAACTTTAATGTTTACATTATACTAATATCCGTTATTACATCATCAGATTCATATCAAAGAAAATGGAAACAATTCAGGCTTTACATTCAGACTCCTCAGTCTAGCAACTGTTTCTCAGCTTATTTCAGACTTATTTAGACTCACATGTGTTGTTCTTTTTAATCACAGTAATGTGACTAAGCTCCTGATTTAACCAAAAGTTAAAAATAAAAAACAGACTGATGAAAACGAAGCTAGAAAATAAAAAATGTACACTAAGACTAAACATAAAAATGTACTTTAATTCTGCCTGTCACTTCCGCATCAAGAGCCATTATTAAGGAGGAAAGGTGGATTCATGACATTATCTTTTAAAAATAATCACCACTTTTAGCCCCTTTTTGTCTCCCCGTGTTTTTAGCTCTTTCTCCCTCAATGTCCATCATAGTTACATGCAATTGCTCAATTATGCTAATTAGATTATGACCTGATTTAGCTACTTTTACAACAATTAACAGCCATTTTCCTCGCTGAGGAGCTGGCACTGATGAAACCCACTGTGAGCCCACGCACGGCAGAAAGGGGCTTTTTTTTCTAACGCTGCTGTTTCCAAATGTCCTCAAACAGAACAGGAGTAAAACCAACCCAAACTTCCAGACCAGTAAACCTCAAATTAGCTACCGGAAGCTAACAGCTAGCACAGTCAGCATGACACCATATTCTGTTAAAAAGATTTAGCCCATGATTTGGCTGGAAGCAGCTGAGAGGGGAGCTACAGCTAACAGCTAGCTAGCCAATCATCTCTGGCTATTTCAGTCATATTCACACAAATCTTTCCTTTATTTCCAAAGATTTTCTTAGTTTCATGGAAGAAAACCGTGATTTTCAGTTTTACTCTCTCTAAACCTTCCTGACAAAGCTAACTTATGTAAGCTACCACATGCTAAAATGATTCCATGACAATTGCTCACATCCCTAAAGGAAAAAAATCAGTTTCTCACTATTTTTTTAAAAAGTAAACTTTTAGGGAGAAAATGTTAGTTTGAAATATGTTCACATATCTATTAAGGTTAATAATCATGAAAATATAATCCGTTCAGAAGCCAATCCAGCAGGAAAATGTGTATAAAACTGATTTCCTTTGTAGTTCCGCCACAGCTAAGGATATTGCAAAGACAAAAAACAGAGAAAATGTGGTAAGCAAAATAAAAATATTACAGAGTCTTTATTTATCAGAAAAACGGATGAAAAGGAGATTATTGACATTGTTCGAAATTTAAGAAATAATAAATCTACTGACTATAATGGAATACATATGTCTCTGGTAAAAGATATTATTCATTTTATTGCAAAACCTCTCGCACACATCTGTAATCAGTCATTAACAACATGTCTTTCCTAATGAAATGAAACTAGCTAAAGTCATGCCAATTTCACTGAGGAAATAACAACAGCCATAGAAAATTAAGAAAATGCTGTAGGGATTTTTTTAGATTTACAGAAAGCATTTGATACTGTAAATCATAAATTGTTAATGGAAAAATTGCATGTATACGGAATCAGAGGGATAGCATATAATTGGATAGATAGCTACTTACAAAATAGAAAACAATATGTTCAATTACATGAAGCTAAATCCAGTGTACAAAGTGTAATTATTGGGTCATCAAGGGTGGTCAGTTTTCAACCCCAAGGGTCAGTTTTGCGGGCATTTCTGTTCATTTTGTACATAAATAACATATGTGAATTAAAAACAAACATGAAAATTATTTTATTTGCAGATTATGCAAATTTAGTTTGTTGTGGGGAAAATCTGCAACAACTCCTGGATATTGTTGAAAAAGAACTCACTAAATAGAAAAAATTGTTTGATGAAAATAAACGAACCATGAATGTAAGTAAAACAAAATTCATGACCTTTGGGAATGGCCAAATAGACACAAACAAACAACTCTGGATAGAAAATAGAAAGAGTAACTGAGATCAAATTTCTTTGGGTAATAATAGATGATAAAATAAACTGGAAATTGCATATAAATTATATAAAATCCTAAATTTCCAAATCAATCAATCATCAATCAAGTTTTATACAGGGCAAAGGACCTCCTAATTCAAGCATTACTGTTTAATCTGTACTGCTCCTTCATACTACCATACATGACCTTTTGTGTGGAAGTTTGGGGGAACACTTATAAAACAAACATTGATCCAATACACATTATACAGAAAAAAGCAATAAGGATTATTTGCGATGCAGAGTTTAGACAACCAACCGACCGACTTTTTTAAACTAAATGCACTCAAGTTTAAAGACCTTGTTGACTTAAAAACAGCACAACTAATGTATAATGTAATTCATCGGAAGGTTCCTGACAGTATCCCGGGGTTATTTCAGATTAGGGAAAGTAGATACGGTCTACGAGGATTGTGTATATTTAAAAAATAAACAGTAAGAACAAACATAAAACTACATAGCCCTACAATCCGGGGAGTCAATTTGTGGAATAACTTGAGCAATAAAATGAAAGTATGTGAAACAGTAAATATATTCAAGAAACTATTAAAAACTGATAAACTTTGTATATATAGGATGGAAATATAATGTATCTTTGTTACTACCTTGTTTTGGTGGAAAATGCTGTGCCTGTTATAATTTGTCAGCAGATATATATTTGTTTTTACTGTTATTATGTTCATCTTTAGTTTTTGGGAGCAGGCCCTGAAAAGTATTTTTTACTTCTGCCTGCTCCCTTTTTTTCGGACCACAATGGTTACAAGGCAAGTAATTCTGTTTGAGGAAAGAGGAGAAAGGGGAGAAAGAAGGGAACTTAATTATTTTGCTTGTTTGTTTTTTATTTTCTTGTTCTTTTGATTTGCTTTGTCTTTATTTTAAATTCTTTAAAATAGAATTTTTATTACTATGTTCGAAAAAATAAACTAATAAACTCAAAAAAAAAAAAACTAACACAGCTGGTCAGACTTTATTCCACTCCCTGAGCCTTTTCTAGATGCTGCTATAAGGCGGCATGGGGTAAATGGAGCAACATTTTGGTAAATCAGTTGGGAACTCAGACAGACGATTGTGAGACTGAATTGTGTTTGTAGGGGATTAATCCTGATGCACTTCCCCACCGTGCTGCCTGGTTGTCCTACAGAAAGACACTCATTCATCTCCAGAACACTCAGGTTCACCACCAGGACCACCATCAGCTGGACCTGAACCATGTAACCCCCCCTCCCGAAGACATTTACATCAGGCACATCTTCAGGTAGCCTACCTTCTAAGCCTTGAATACAGGCTTTTACATAGTTTAAACTTTACGTCGTATTTTAGAAATAAAAATGGAAAATAAATTCAGACACTATTTTGTGAGCATTTGTCTCTTTTTCCATTAAGTTTGTGAGCAGTTGTCTGCGCACCGCTAAAACTAGTAGCGAACCAACTGATGTAAAGGAGATTTACCGTTTAATGTTCATCAAGAGAGGAAGGAAAGTGCTTCTTTCTACTAGTAACTAATATAATTTAAACACAGTCAGAAATAAATATGTACCATTTGCTCTTTATTTTTTTGTGTTTGCTTTAATGAACCTCCACAGCTTCATCAGCCAGCTTTATTATGAGACGTTATTACAGGAAATGGTGATTGCTACAAGCAGCGAGAGAAAAGCCGCCAACACAAAGCAGGATAATCAGCTGCCACAACGAGGCCTTCGCGGATCAACACATTGTGCTTCAGCGAGCTGCTAAATATGTATATTCTCCTCTCAGGTCTTTGTTCTGGGGTCACACCGTTATTTGTCCCACGCTTCATTTGCCACAGCAGACTGACTACCTTCATTAGTGGCACTCCCTGAGAAACATTAATAAGTGTCCAACAAACCTGAGATGGAATATATTAAGAGTTCCATTTTTGTCGACAGTGACATTTCTCATCAACTGCCCCTCAGGTCTGTAATTTCACTGAGAGAATATATTCTCTGCTCATGATCTGTCACCTCTGGAGGAGGTAAGGAGAGAGCCAAGGTGGAGGAACAGCCAGACGGAAATATCAACTGTCTGCGTCTGTTGCTCTTGTATTAGAGTTAGATAATTATACTCAACACTCATTTCAGTCTGTTTTATGATATTTATTCATACAAGATATCTGTAGAGCCCTGCTTCATTTCACATGTTAAATAGAAATTTCCCCTTTTATTTTCTCTACTCTCACATTTTCTTGGACTGACTGAGCTTTATCTGCACTTTTCCTGAGTATCACCAGAAATAGCTAGCATTCGATCAACAGCTGATTTTGCAGTGAAACAGCATTTATAGCCTCATTCCAGCCCATATGTAAGCATACAGGAGGCGCTTCGGCTGATGACTTCTGCTCAACTGATTATATATACTGGCTATTTAGAGAATATTGGTAGTGGTATTATTTTATTTGTTTCAAACTAAAGAAAGCAACACAAATTAACTATATAAAGAGAAAAAAACTACAATCAAATCTGAAACCTGTCCCCTAAACATAATTTACTCTTATCAGCCCCATCCAACAAAAAACATTTAATAATACTAAGAACAATAAATATCACGTATACAGATACTTTCTCTTATACAGCACACATACATGCCTGCGCTCACACATTTCCATATTCATCCAAACATACAGAGTTTATCGTATGGATCCACATGTGTTCTCTATCTATAAATTCTGAAAAACATTTCTCTGAATTTTTGAATAAACTGATTGATGCTTGGACATTGTGTGCTTGAACATCACATATCGTTTATTGTAGTTATTACACCTAAAATCTTCTGACTGAATTTTCTGCTCAGGTTATTTCCTCCTTCACTACTGAAATCATCTTGTCAGCACGTAGTAAGTTCAGGACAGAGGAGACCAACTTTACAGCTTTTTTCTCTTGTATGTATAATGATTGCAGAGAACTCCGCGCATTAATTCAATTATGGCAAAATGAGGGTAGAGTGCAGAATATAAATAGATTTTTGATCCAGAAAATGTTTCCATTCGCTCAACAGGGAAATGTTTTGGGTTTTTTTGCCATTTTTGTCTGAACAAACTGAATTTGTGTCTTCCAGCAGATTTTCCTGTTGATGATTACACCAAGAAATGTATCATCATATACTCTTACATCCTTTATTTTTACTTTCATTTTGCAAATAACATCATTTTTGTTTCATTTCTATTCAATGATCATGATGATGATTAAATTTTTTATTTTCTGTGTAATTTTTCACAGAATATTAATTAATTAATTGATTAATTAATTAATTAACTAATATCAATTGTTGAACCAAAACAAATCTGTGGCTGTAACTGAAAAACTTTCCGACAGACAGGAACATTTCTCTTGTTCTAACCAGTAAGAGCATGAAGCTGGGCTGGTTTTACTGGGTTTTGCTTTCTCTTTGGCGGTCAGTGAAATCTCAGCTGGATAGAAACTACACCAACGTCTCACAGTCTAAAGCTTACGATACGTGAGGCTCTGCAGAAATAATCAGCTTTTTTTTAAAGTTTAACTCTAGAAAAGGTTTTCTGGGGGGGCACAGACTGGAACAAAGGTGGCTCGTGTACATGACTCCTTAAAAATAAATAAGTTAAAGACAATATGGTGTAGATTTGAGGAAATAGTTGAATATTACAACTGAAGTGGTCAACTTTTGTAAATTATAAATAAAATTTAATTAAAGGAAACACGATGAACGTCTTTAACCACCTCTGCTTCACTGAATACAGGAAAGCCTGGTTTTATAAGCGGGTTAACTTTTCGGGTCGTCACATCTGGTGCTTTTCACCAATGCTGCACCGATCCTGGTTTTTATCTGAAAACTACTCGTCTTTCACAAAAATGATATAAATGCCACAAATTAAAGATAGAATATTGTCTGTAAATCATAGTTACTGTGGCCTAGTCCCTAAGGAAAACGTAAATATATAGTACATTTATTTTTTCTGTTATGCTTCTACATACAGACAAAAACAAATGTTCCAGCATTTCATAGTTTCACGGATAAATAATAAAGTCATGACAGCTGAATAAAAGAGACGAATTCCAGAAAGGTGAAGGTTGGAATGAGAAGATAAGCTGCTCCGTGGAAGGTAAACAGGAGGAAAACAACAGAAAGCAAAGAGGAGCCATAGCTTCCATCGGTGTGCGCTGCTTTGCAGAGGTCTGAATAATTAAAGCGGTGTCTGTGTCTGCTCCGGGGGAACACAGCCGGCAGGAGGAGGCTGAATGTGAATCAGCGCTCCCTCTCCAGCTTCCACACATTCCCAGCCGAGTCTGGAGCACCACAATGCTGCAACTTCTCACACTTTTTCTTTTTTTTGATGAAATGAAATCTCTATCTGCACATTTACACATTTACCAACTCAGTATCCAATGTCTGCGTTCCTGTGATAACAAGCAGAAGTAATCCTCAGAATATTAATGTTTCGTCCAACTTACACAAAACATAAAATCATGTAAATACTGCTCTGCCTGTAGAAATAAGCCACGAGTCAGATCCGTCTCCATCTGTCTCCCAGCTCTTTATATGGATTCATTCATGTCTGCAACTCGATTCGTCCCCCTCCTTTACAGGAAAGGCTCAACTCTTCATAGTAATTCAAATAAATAGAGACTGGAACTGGATCTTGATGGATATAAATTTGCTAAATTATAATTTAGTGAAATAAGACATTGTTTTTTTATTCAACTGATCTAAACAAATAATAAAACCCACACGAACAACACGGTGCTGCATGAATAAGAGCAGAGCACCTGTGGACAGGAAAACTTATTTATTACTACTTTAGCCTGTGATAACTGTTTTTCTCTCTGTAATGGAAGGGTAGGAGTCATCAGACATCACCTCACATGTTGGGAAAACAGAAAGGCTGGGGCAGGCTGGGACACGGCCACCGGACCAGATCACACACGCTTCCTGTCCTGCAGCAGATCTGTACAGAAACATCCCACAATGACTAAAAATACTTCCTTTGTCTATTTCTGACAAGCTGCCGCGTCAAGCTGCTCAGAGCAAACCATGCAGACAGGAAGTCAGCCGCAGAGCGGGCCAAGCGTCCTGGAGCACAAAGACGTCGACATGGAGACTAATTCCACGAGCTCTGAGAGGCAAAGCCTGCGTCAGAGATGTGATGTGGTACGTAGCGAGTAAGCCCAGGGTGTGGGAGCGCTCCAACAATACCTCTTCCATCTTTCCTGGATTCTGCTGACGTCTTTGTTTTCCTTTAGAAGCAGCTGTTCTCTTTAATCTGCTTCGAGTCATGCTGTTGTCATCACTGGCTTTTCACCAACATTTAAAGTTTTCAAACACAACGTGCAGAGGAAACACTGCAAAAACAGCCAAACTGGATCGCTTTCCCTACAATTAAGATGTTTATTCGCTTCTTTGTGTTAAACTCCAAACATATAGTTTCACACAGAAGAAAAAAGGGACTATTTTCAGCAGCGGATAAGCAGTTCAGGCAGCTTACACGTTACACAGAGTACATGCGCTCTCCGGGATGTTGGCTTCTCCATGCGATCTGCAGGTGAGAAGTGAAACTCGGTGCCGTGTAGCAGCTCCGAACACACCCCGGCCTTTTCCTGCCTGCTGCGCAGCACGGACGGCAAACAGCCGCTCGCTCGCTCCGACAGGCTGCGTGCACCCAAAGAAAGAAACGTCCAACGGCTGCAGAGCGCAGGGAGAGACGCCACGCAGGACTCATTCAGCCACGGCCGATCGGGGGATTTAGGGAGCTCGTCTGCCAGCAATAAAAGGCTGAAACAGGATACTTGGTGAGATTAATTACCTAGATAGGCCACGATAATGCCATTTAAATGGGAAAGTAATTAAAGTGCACCTTCCATGAAAATTATTCATTGCTGACGGATTGGGTGACAGACAAATCAGGAGCCATTTACAGAAAAGCTACAGGTTAAGTGCTCTGAGACCACCGCAGTTTTATTGCAGCTGTTGAATCTTACTGCTTCGCCCAGCTCTCATCAAATTACTGCCAGCATGCAGGGGGGGTGAAAAGAATGGGCTCCCAGGTAACGTAAAACCGGGGACAAATGCTACAAAGGAGGATCCGCTTAACTAGAAAATGACACTGGCTGGCAGTGGTCAGCGGGGACTCCTTAGAATCAATCAGTCCCTCTGTTTAAGGCCACCGTGGAAGATTAGAACGCAGAACGGGAAAAATCAATGCCCTCATTGTTCCCTAAGTGTTACTTTCACAAATGCACGGAGCAGAATCCATTAAGTGATGATAAAGTGTCAACAAAGTGGATATATATGTTACCAGCGAGGGGCTAGGCATCACTTTGCACCTGTTTTAATGATCGCTGCTGTGAGCGCTGATCCAGCCGGCCTTCAGCTCGGATCTCCTGCTGGACGACAGCAACTCAGAGACGCTCTGAAAAGGGGAATATTTGCTTCTCACGAAATGCAAAAGTACTGAGGCTCTTCAGATCAAAGCCCAATGCTTCGCTTACATTCCTTTGCCCCCCCCCACCCCCCGCCTTCTGCATGGAGAGATTTCACTGAAGGGAGTAGCCTGTTGTTCTCTTTGAATGTTACTTGTGGGAGACGAGGGGATCATCCTACATTTACTAAATGTTGCAGAGGAAATGGAGCACAGAATGGACAGAAATTAAAGCTGAAGATAAACTCATAAAGACCAAAGCTGTGGAATAACACGAGGATTCTAAAGCTTATTCAGACGTATTCCGTTTTACACTCAGAAGAAGTGCCACCGCTGCCTTTGTCTTCACGATGTGAGCGAGTTCAAATGTAAAATGTTGTGGCAGAAAAAAGAGAGCGGCGCTGAAAATGATTCTTGCCACCGGAGCTTCAGGGAGTTTAGGAGAGTTACGCAGAACAACAAGCTCTGCTTCATTAGTGCTGATGAGAGAGCTGTCAGTCGAACCGACGTCTGGAAGCTGCGACGTGGCTTCAATAACTCCATCTGCTGCCAGCCAGCTGATCAGGAAACAATCTTATGTGTAATGATCAATCTGTGTGAGCAACATGTTCCTAAAGCAGCTGCAGTAACCTGTGATCAGTCCGGCTGTCAGACGGCGGAGCGATGCTGCAAACAACCCGCCTCCTGACGCCGACGGCCACCGAGACAAGGATCTGCATCAGGCTACGCTTTACCATGCAGCCTGCGGAGCGCTATGACGGAACTGAGCGAGTCTCTGCAGGAAGCAGGAATGCAGCTAAACCCTCTCAGATGTTCTCACACCCAGTGTTTTATAAAGCTGAACCACTTTTCTTCTTCACAGTAGCACAAGTTGTACAGTTAAATACTTCACATCTTTAATCTTCCAAGCATTTTCTGCTGTTTTTGCCTGATTTATTTTAACTCTAACACAGCTTATAGAAGCTGAAGCTTTTAATCCCAGTCACCATGGCGACGTGATGTCTCCAGGACAGCCTCAGGTGTCAGATGATGAATGATGTCAAATGAATGTATCAATAGATATAGCTGCATAAAGTACGGGATTTCTAACTAATGTCTAGCACTGAATTATTTTTAAGGAGGATTAAACTCAACAACATTTAGTTTTCTCTTCTTTTAGTCAGATCAGATCATGTGAAACTGAACTTTCATGTATGAACTGGTATCATCGGCATATAACTGGATCCAGAGGTGGAAACAAGGCTCACAGGAGACGTTACCACCATTAACTTCCCCCACTGTTTTTTAATTGCATGTTTATTAAACTTTAATGTGGTCTGCCTGTTTTTTTATATAACCCAGCTTGTTTGACCTGAAGCCTTTTAATCCTAGTTACCATGGTGAAACTTCAGAACGGGATGTCACATGATGAGGCTAAAAAGATGTAAAATGAATGGTACGAAAGAACAGTCAGATCCCAGCTTCATCTCTCAGAAACATCATGGTCTGTTCCTCTGATGCATCAGGAATGTCTCCATGTTAGAGGAGAAGCAGTGGAACCAGAACAGATCCCTGTGGGACGCCTCTGATGTGGAACCACAACATCTCCAGATCTTCCTGCTCCTATCCTCACTAAGCAGCTCCAGCTCAGCTTGTTTTTCACAGCTCTGTGCAATAAAAGTGAATAAAAGTTATCAGTCGTATCCAGGAGGACGTGAAACAGATCCTGTAGCTGCTTTCCTCTGCCAGCGACCCCAGTGCGACGCCGCCCGGCCCGGCTCTGGTAAACCCGCCTGGGCGAATACTAACAGTGAGTTTGCAGCGTGCTGGGAGAACAATAGGCCTTGTTTAGGAGGAAAGCCCAGGCAGGAAGGACAAGCGAAGCGCCGAGCCGACTCGGCGACACAAAGAGCCACTGATTGAAACCGGCTCTTAACTTCCAGCATGGGGCGACGGCAAACAGGCAACAAACTCTCAGGATGAAGAATTTCTATTCAGCCTCAGCGAGGATGGAGCCGGAGAAATCAAGCTCACAAACTACTTCAGGTCATTTCAGACGGCACTAAGTGGTAATTAGGTTCCTGGGAACAATAAGCACTCAGTTCCAGCCTCACTCCTGATATTTCCTTTAGTATAATTAGAGGAGGTGAGGACTCCTCATCAGATCCATGAGCATCTGCGCTTTGGCTTCCTCCGCCTCCACTGTGAGCCCATGTTCATGCTGATTACCCTGCAGCAGCGAGAGAAAGGACGCTTCTCCTACTGGTAAGGGCTTTGAGCACCTCAGCACCCAAAGGTTAATCACATCTGAATGATGAGCCACAAAAGCTTCATAATGCAGTTATTTTCTAATGCATGCCCACCTCGGATGGACCATTAAAGTGTTAAAAAAGGTTTAATAAAGGTTTTATTTCTAGCAAACACTCAGTCAGGAAACTGGGACTACCTCAAAGGGATCCCAGCTGGTACAGACGTTCAGTTGTTCAATTTCACTATTAATCCCAGTTTAAACACCATTATGAACTCATTGATATCGTCACATTTACATAAAAGAACAAAACATGTGACTGAGCCATAAATGTTTGCTTTAACGCATTCATTTCATCAGCCAGCAAAGCATAAAGGCCTACAGCCGTCTGCACACTGATCCGTCCGAAAGAAAAGATAAATTCCTCAGAATAACTGAAAAAAGTCATAATAAAGTTTCATTTGCTCAATTATAATTTAGTGAAATGAAAACAATTTGACTGAGTTGAAAAATGATAAAAACCAAGCAAACAAAGTGTTCCTGGATCAGTGAGAGCAGGTTTCAGGATGCCTCAGAGGATTGTTCAGCTACAAATCAGCTGCTGAGGGACGGAAACTAGATTCATTTTATCTGTTTTTGCACACATTAGTCACATTTCACCCCCCC
>JBAMHT010000023.1:226223-241059 GCA_037177075.1 Craterocephalus fluviatilis | reverse complement strand
CTTGCTCTTCTGGACCCAAAGAAGTTTGCAGACTACAGAGAAAACTTTCCCAGCTCAGAGTTTCAAAACCTCGCTGATAACTACGGGCTGAATTTTGACCTTCCCAGGCTCAAGACGGAGTTGGCGGTCATGTACAGCATGGCAAACTTTGAGGGAAGGAGCCCATCAGACCTGCTCCACTTCCTGACACAGAAAGATCTGACAGAGAGCATGCAGCAGCTGTATCACCTCACCTGCCTGGTCCTGACTATTCCCGTGTCCACCTCCTCTGTTGAGCGCTCTTTCTCGGCCCTGAAGCGCATCAAGACGCACGCCCGGAACAGTACAGGACAGGATCGCCTCGGTGCTTTAGCACTGATGTCCATAGAGAAAGGACTTCTTATGGAACTCAAGTCAAAGGACAAACTTTACGACGCTGCCATCGCCCACTTCACAAAGAAAGACCGGCGGATGGATTTCGTTTTCATCTAAGGTAGGCCTGTGCTATAAACCAGCTATGATTTTCATATGATTAATATTATGGCCCAAGAAAACTTTTGGGTTACTGGTCTTTATTGCGGAGGTTGTTTGTAAAACGTCCAGCGCAAACTGCCTCTTGTTAAATGTCCGAGTCGATCTTCAAAGGTTTGGATTTTTTTCTAAAGGTTTTATTTTTCCTCTTGCCCCCCTGTCTGCCCCTTACTATGAGACTTAAAGAGGTGTGTGGAACTTATAAATGTAAATGAAGACTTTAATCTGTTAGGTGTGTATTTAACGTAGTAAAACTGCGCCATGGTTTCATAGCGCTGTCCATGGTGATGACTGTCGATGTCAGCTGCGTCACTGTGTGATAATATTCTCTCTCATGTTTTTCTGGGTGATCTCATTACAGATTTTGGCTTTGGGGAGCACGTTTATTTGATTATCTATGTAACGTAAATGACATTTAGTTTGTTTGTGGAGCTCACGGTTCGCCACTGGTTAAGCGTCAGCATGACGATGCCTGGTCCATAATTTGAGTTAGTTAAAGCAGATAAGCAGAACATAACCTGGTTATATTCAATCACATTAAACCTCATAATCTTCATTTATTCAGATGCTGTCCTCTCATTGGAACCTGTTTCTGCCAGTCAACATCGAAGCCTTTTTGATTGACCTTTTTTTATTTAGAATTAAAAAAAAAAAACTTTATTCAAGACATCAGAAACGAAAAGCAAATTTTCTGCCCAGGGAAAAAAGGTGGCTCATTGCTGTCATGGTTCCTGGGTCTGGATCTCTACCAAGAAAGCTTCTGGCCACAGGTGGTGGAGCCAAAGCAGTTCAGGCTTAGTTACTGAGCAAGTACCAACAGCAAACTCTAATTATCAGTGTTAGTATGAAGCTAAAGCCGTGGTTAGATTAATTTTTCATGTCGTAATGTTTTGTCTGAACGACGCTGACAGAAGGGTAAAGGCCTGGACACCTGGGCATCTACCTAACATCAACACAGGGATAAAAAAACTTCTCATGTGAGCTCAGAAAGATGATGGGTATGGAAGCCCTCCATGACTAAGGATCTCAAGACGTCTCTGCTGTCATGTTTCTCTTCCGGAAAGCTAAAGCTAACAGAAAAGTGAGTCTGGCTCTTCTCTACCAGGAAACACAGGTGAGTGTCCATAGGGAATGGAGGGACATGTAAGTGCCATCACACAATTGATTCCCTCAGGCTTTCGTCCTGCAGAAAAGTGAGGCCATCAAACGGAGGAGCAGCATGGAGAATGAACTCACTCTGAAGCTCCACTCGGCCGGGAGGATCCGTCTCCCCGTCACCATATAATTGACTGATCCGTTTGTAGATAAGTCCTTCCATCTCTGGAGGGGACAGCTTGTCCTGCTGCCCTCCTGTCTTCTCTCTGTACTTGTAAGAGGCCAGTCTGACCGTTCGCTGCAGGAGATGTTTTCTGTATGCTCTCTGGATCACTGTTGCTGCCACATCTTCCTGTTTCCTGCGCAAGGTGCTGCTGATTGGTTCATATGACACCTGAAGAGATCATATCATTTAGTGCCCCACACGCCACCACATGCTGCAAGTAGAACTCTTTGTATATGTTCGGAATTAAACTGGATGTAAAGCAAAAATAAAGTTAAACCTTAGAGGGGTTGTTGGCCATGAACTTTTCTTCCATGCTGGCTTTCAGGGTGTCCATTGCTCCAGAATCACCCAGGACCTGGAAATGCAAAATTACCCAATTACCCACAAGATGACCCAATAGTTTCCTAACAGATTAAATAGTTAATGAACTGTTACTTCGGCAGTCAGTGCCAGCAGGATGTCCAGGCAGTGGATCTTGTCCCCTGGAACCAGAGGCAGATCCATGTGGATTAACTTGACCGTGTTTGGTTTGGGAATCCTCAGAGGATCCTGCAGAGTGTCACAGAAGTCCGACAGCTCGCTGTGAAACACATCAGATTCATGTTAGAGCTACGCAGAAAGCTGCAGTTCAGAGGAAACAAAGCTGTAGTTGGGACTCACCTGTACTGGATAAACTGTGAAGCATCATGATCAAACTTCTCCCAAGTTTCATAAAACATTTCAAAGTCATCCTCACAAAGTGGATCGCTGCTCTCCTCCGTGGCCACATTGAAGTTCTCCAGAATGATGGCGATGTACATGTTGACCACTACCAGAAAGGACATGATGATGTAGGAAGTGAAGAAGACAATGCCCACTCCTGGGCTGCCACAATTCCCTCTGACTGATGAACCAGGGTTTTCAAAGTCTGGGTCGCAGTCTGGTGGCGAGTTCATGATGGGATTCAGCAGACCATCCCATCCGGCTGACGTTGTGATCATGAACAGGCAGATCATGCTGTTCCCGAAGTCCTCAAAGTTAAACATGTCGTCGATCATACCTTCCTTCTTCACATAGGCAAAGTTAGACATGCCAAAGATGGAGAAAATGAACATGATGAGGAAGAGAAGGAGGCCGATGTTGAAGAGGGCAGGAAGAGACATCATCAGGGCAAACAAGAGAGTTCGGATCCCCTTGGCTCCACGAATGAGACGAAGGATCCGTCCAATGCGAGCCAATCGGATCACACGGAAGAGAGTGGGCGAGACAAAGTACTTTTCTATGAGGTCAGCAAGGAGAAGGCCTGAAGAAAGGAAAGGAGGAAGGATGGATGTTAGGAAGGAAGGAAGGGACAGTGGAAGGAAGGAAGGAAGGGAAAGAGGCTGGAAGGAAAAGGAAGCTGGAGCAAAAATGTTGAACTAACCTACGATGGACAGGATGACCACTACGAAGTCGAAAATGTTCCAGCCCACTGCAAAGTAGTGCTGGCGTAGAGCAATGATCTTCAGGCTGCACTCGGTGGTGAAGACCACGATGAAGACCAGGTTGACCCAGTACAGGATGGTCTCCTTCTCAGCACTCTGCTCGTCCGTCTCCACCATCATGGTCACCATGTTCAGGCAGATCAACACCATAATGAAGACGTCAAAGAACTGCTTGGTCACCAAGTCAAAGACCAGACCCTGAAACTGGTTCTGAGTGGACAGACAGAGGACTAGGTCAGGACACCAGTCAAAACAGGTTTTCTATATAGCCTTGTTCAGAAAGTTGACAGCAAGTAGCTGAACCAACCTCAGGTCGGGGAACTGGTTTCTGAGGCTTCTTGGAGCCCAGCTTCTTCATAGCATTGTAATATTTCTTTTGTTCCTCTGTCATGAAAATATCTGTTCCACCGAGGTAAACACAGAGACCGGGATGTTAAATGAGACGGAATGTTGGATGTGAATGGATAGAAATATGGGGATGGAGCCACAGCTGGACCTAATAAGATGGGAACATAGGGGTGTGCGATATGACGATTTTAGATTGTGAACGATTAGAAAATGTAGACAATATAAGTTGGAGTTCTATGTTGATGCACCGACAATCCGTCACTCAGAGCAGAAAAGGTTTAGTAATACCACCGGAAACCATGGTGGCAGTGCTGAGCAGAAAGAACTCAAGGAAGAAGAGAAGAAGAATGGGAAGGGGGGGAATCTGTAGAAGAAGAACGAAGACGAGGAAAAAACGGTACAAATTACACAAGCTTTAAATATGAATCTTTGCTAGTGTTCAGGATGTGTTGGGTTGTTAAAAACAACTTTATAGCAGCGCATTCCCGCCGCCGTAGGATCGCGGGGTTAACTATAAACTCAGCACTGCCCCCTGGTGGCGGCCGACCACAGAAACATAAAACACATGGAAGCTCGAGGCTGATCTACATACAGCATGTCTATGGTGAGTACAGCCATGCATGTGGATGTGTGAAACGGACGTGTCTATTTATGTCCAAAAAGAGCTTAAATGGGCCTTTTAGTATGTTTTTATTCTTTATACATGTTAGCAAAGCTGCTACTGCTTACAGTGAAATGTGTTCAGAAAGTTTCTTTGACCTAAATTGACTTTTTTTCCCCGTGTAGGATTGTTTTACATACAGACATTTTCTGGTTGCACTGACCGGTCAAAAAATGTAAGATCGTGATAAAATCTAAATTGTGATTTTATAACAAAAAATCTGTGATATGATATATTTTCCATTTTTAACTTCCGGTAGACGTACGTACGGTACGTCACTTACACCATCCAGCCAATCAGAGCCCTTCCCTTCCACTATCCAACCAATCAGAGCCCTTCCCTTCCACTATCCAACCAATCAGAGCCCTTCCTTTCCACCATCCAGCCAATCAGAGCCCTTCCTTTCCACCATCCAGCCAATCAGAGCCCTTCCTTTCCACCATCCAACCAATCAGAGCCCTTCCTTTCCACCATCCAACCAATCAGAGCCCTCCCAGCCTCTGGGTTTAAGCAGAATTAAAAAACGTGTTTTCATGTAAACCTTCATTCAGAATTAATATTTCCATGCAAACCTGAAGGTTAATTCTGAATTAATTTAATTCTGAAATATAAAAACCAAATTAAAAATCATCATGTAAGCGTAGCCAGTGGGAGCTCTGATTGGTGGAGAGCTGGACAGGAAGTGGCTTCCAGGTGTAAACAGAGGTCTCTTAGAAACCAGGAAGTGCTGGAGATGCAGATAATAATGAAAATAATGTTATCCTGGATCCTCATGCCGGGTTTAGCAGGCAGAGGCAGAGCTTTAAGGGTTAATAATCACTTTATTCCATCTAAAGCCTTTTGTGTATTTATTAGTTTCATCGTCTCAGGTCTTTAAGGTATCATGTTATCATTCAGACAGAGAGTTCATGAGTCTCCGTTATCTGCTGCTTCTCCTCCTCCTGCAGGACCTCCGTCCCCTCAGCCCGCCTGGACTGTTTGACGCTCACACGCTGCTCTGCTGTGCAGCCGATAGAAATGCTTTGAATTGCTCTTAAATTGATCCTGAGGAAACGACTGAATGGACAGTTTGGTGTCGGTGGAGCGGCTGGAAGAAGTGCTGATAGCGACCTGATTCTCATTTTATTTAGATTAAGCAGCCCTTCATACAAAAGCTTCTCATGGCTCGGTGGAGACAGACTCACACTGATATCTGATCCTGCAGCTTCCAGCGTGGACGCAGATCTACGGGACGCCTTTAATTCCCTCACCAACACATGAATTAATAAGGACATGAAACGTCTCTGCTGGGAGCAGCGGCCTGAGAAACGCTGCTTTCTACGTTTCTCCCCGTGGAAATAAATCATGGACTCCTTTTTGTTCCAACCTGAGGGCACAACCGGACCTCATGCATATTAAAACTACAAGAACAATAAGAAGCAGCTCCATGGGGCTGAAGCAGTGATAGCCCGCTAACATTAGAGGCATAACACAACTGCAGGCAGGCAGGCAGCGTTGCTCTAAATTGCATGGCCTAATATATTTCATTAACACCCCCCCATCAGAGGGCCCCTAATGGATGACAGCGTGGCATAGAAGCTTGTCTGCCAGGGACGCTAATTTGTTCCCTCACTTATTACGGCTGCTGCTCCTTAGAAGCGCCTCAGATTGAGGTTGCACACTTTAAAAAGTCACAAGGAGGCTGCTGAGGCAGGGCTGACCCATGTCGCCCTCTTTCATTCCTCAGTGATTCCTGTCCTCATGTCAGGGGAAAAGAATGCGCTCAGAGCCGGAGAGGGTTTAACCGGCATGCAGCCCGCCTGGCCGGACCTGGACCGGATGCAGGACTGCTCCAGATCCAGACCCAGGACCGCTGCACCCGGCCGGGGACTGAGTCAGAGGCAGAGAGGAGTGTTGGAGCTGAACTCTGGTTGTTATTTAATCCCAGCGCCAACAGAACCCTGCCGATCAGTAAAGAGCCTCACAATCAATTAACGCAGAATCCAATTATCCCTCCGCACACGTCCGGCCTTCATCATCCACCTTCAGCGCTGTCACACCAGCGGCATTAATCCTTTCTGCCTACACGCAGCCATCACGCCGCTCTGCGTGAGCACGCCCCGCGCCCCCCCAGCAGCCAGGAAAGCAGCAAACATGGGAGTACTCACGTTCGCAGGCGTCTCCTTTCTGGTGGAAGCCGGCCTTGCAGACACATTTCCCAATGGGCACCAGCCACTCGCCCTCGGCGCTGCAGTGCATCTTGGGGGAGTTGTCGGCCTCCTCCTCGGCGTCGTCCACGCACATCCCCTCCACCTCCACCAGCGAGGAGAACTCGGAGCCCGTCACCGTGTCGGGGAAGGTGGCCAGGTTCTCGATGATAGACCAGCACTTCTTGTAGTAGACTTTGACGGAGACCAGGGCGATGCAGGCCCCCACGTCCTGGAAGGCCAGGTAGAAGCCCCGCCGGGACAGGGGCCCGATGATGCGCACCTCCGTGTTCAGCTTCATCTTCCTCTCGCCCAGGTCGCCCTGGGTGAAGCTCTCGTCTGCAGCGATGGTGTCGATCTTCACGTACTGGTTCTCCCTCAGGCCCCTGCCCACCTCCGAGTCCGTCTCCTGGTAGTACAGGTTGAACGTCTCCTTGCACGTGCCCACCACCCCCGGCAGGCTGTTACAATCCCTCAGGGTGAATTTCAGCTCCACAAAGATTCTCTGGGCGTCCCTCTTCTCTATCCAGTTAGTCCGAAGCCAGTTGTTCTGATTGGGCTCCATCACCTGGCAGACCTGGTAGGTCCGGATGGGCGTGTAGTTCTCATCCAGCCCGCTGATCTCCTCCCACTGAAAGCAGAGGAACGAATGCCGTCTCACACACATCTGGAGTTAAACTTCATGTTTTCTAACTTTTATCAGGCATTTTTTATCCAAACTTTCTGGCTCTTGGTTTAAGCGAGCGGCTGGCTTCAGGCCTTTGTGCTCTGAATGCAGAAACAACCTGCTTTTCTCCTGCAGCAGAGCGTCCTTTAAATCTCCCACTGCAGCTGTCACACATGAAAATATCTAAACGGAAAATGCGTGTGTGTGTGTGTGTGTGTGTGTGTGAGGAGGCCAGTGTGCAGACTTACCCCGTTGGGAGGATAGGAGATCCACTCCAGCTCTGTCTGATGTGCTTTTGAGTCCAGCAGAATCACTGGTGACAGGAAACCAAGAAGCAGGTGGTTAAAGCTCAGAGGGGCTCCGGGCCGCGGGATTACCGGGGCCGCGCGCTGCAGCCTCTGCGGCCCAAACACCCTGACCCACTTTCTGTTCTAAAGCAGAAAACGCGCAATGAAGACTCGCTCACTCCTGCGGGACAGGGTTTAAAAATAAAATGAAATAAATCATAAAAGTGCGCGCGCGCGCGGCGGGCTGCGGTGGGAATCTGTCCAGGAAGGGTTTTACGCATCACGGACGGAAAGGCTTTGTTGTCCGTAAAAGTCAGGGCAGATTTGTCTCCTGACCTTCCCCGCGCGCGGACATTTAGATGATAATGGAATATTTCTCCTGCGCTTTCCGGCGCGCGCTGCTTTTATTTCAGGCTTCCACATTTCGCAGCGCAGCCCGCTTTCTGCTGGAGGCGCAGTCCGCGGCGCCGCGGCGGCGTCCGCAGAACAACTTCTTTTAATTCTCTCTCATATTTACTGTCCACTGCTCAGACGGGCGCGCGGCCGCGAGGACGCGCCGGGGAAAATAAACATAATTCACCCAGAAATGATTCCGCTTTTATTTTTATGTATTTTGTTTTTTTAGGAGAGTGTGGGACATGGAAGCTCGCGGAACCCGCAGACCGCGCGGACTGCCAGCCATCCACGCCACGCTGCGTGATCAGGCTGCGTGTTCCGGCTAAAAAGCAAACCTTTCACACTTCTTTCACCGATTCTCTCATCCAACCAGAATCCCGCAAATAACGTTAAACCGAGCAGTTTTCAGCTTAAACCTGAAGCCCATTTTTCTCCTCTTTCTCGCTTTGAAGCGGACCAACTTGAGATTTTGGGCTCCGCCTCGGACGGACTGTTTTCCTCGGTGAGAGCGGAGGAGGCAGAGCGGGAGCTCCGGAGCTGCGCGCGGACCGCCGGGCTCATCGGCACGTCGCCTGTCCGTAGGTAGCAGGCTTGTTACCGCTGTTTTACACTAAAGCACGAGCGTGTGCAGAGTGAGTGCGCGAGCTTCTGCGTGGACCGTGTTTAATTGCCGTGCGTAAAAACTCGGCGAGGTCGCTCAGCTGAGCCGCGGAGCCGCCAGGGCTTTTATCTCCTCAGTGATCTGCGATTCCAGGCGGATCAAATGTGGAGTGACAGCAGGAAAAGGAGAAAGGAGCGCGGTCCGCCGCCCCGGGACGCGTCGCTCCTCTGTCTGCAGGACGTCTTCAATCATGACGGGATACACGAGAAAGTCCAAACTTTAACAACTTACCTTCCTTGGCATTCTGGGCTTCCCCGCTGTCCGCGTGCCAGCACAGATGGAGGTAGAATGTAATCCACAGACACGGGATGGACCAGGAGAGCATGGTTCAGGCTAGACCGTAACTCGCTTTGCCACCGTCTCGCTCGCTTCCCATTGACGACACTACACTGCTTCTCTGTACAACAATCTGCTGGTCCCCACTCAAATAGCGTCTGCTGCCGCGGGGCGGGGCCTCTGGCCGCGCGCCTGCCACTCAAAGAGACGGGCGGGGCGGCGGTCCAATAGGAGCGCCGGAAACCGCGCGTCAGAAAAAAGCAAGGCCAATAGTTCCTCAGGTGCTCCATCACTTTGTGTTTTGTTCCCTTCTTTTTTCTTTTTTGTCTCCTGATGGATCAGATCTCAGGATTTCTTCAGGAACAGGATCTTCCGCGTCACAGGATGAAGGCTCCTCTTCATCATCCTCTCATGTCACATCTTCATCCTGCTTCCGATGTTTCTGCTGGAAGCCAAACATCCAAACACCGTTTATTATTGGAGGAAAAAACATCCTTTGTAAACATGCACACGTTGAAACCACACACACACGCACACACACACAAAAAAAACCCCACAGGTTTATAAATGTGTAAATATATGGTCATACTGAGGCGTCTGCAGCCAGGATCCGCTTTTTAATTTAATTTAATTTAATTTAATTATTGAATTAAATAAAAACTCTGTATCCAGAGAAAGAAGAAGCTATAATCTCTGAGGGAAGGAGACGGTGAATATATTTCATTTTCTGGGTTTTTAATGGGACTTTAGAAGTGAGAAAGAAAGAAGAAGTTTGAGAAAGAAGTTTGATGACCCCCTTAAAAAAGAGATGTATCATCTCAAGGGATTATCCTCGTAGTAAGAACAATAAATAAATGTATAAGTGGAAGCACGTGATGATTTTATTCTGCTGGCACCTCCGGCTCATCCTTTAAAACTAAAATCACACAACCACTCAGAGCTCTAAATGTTCTCAAAATAAACCAGAAGTAACAGTTTTTCTAACTTTATAAATCTGAAATGAGCTTGTTTCAGGGGTTTCCCCGGGCCCCTCCACACAGGGACCTGACTGAGAGAATGTGTTATTTACCTGCTGTTGTCTATCTGCTGTAATATGTGTTTTCTTCTTTTCTTCTTCTCTTTTTTTAATCCTGTCGTTTTTGGATGGAAAGGAGAATCCATCATGTTTATGTTTATCAACCTGAAATGTACCGAGTAGATAAACAAACAAAAGAAAGTAAAATTCTAGACTTTAATGTACAGAAAGAGCGTTCATCCAGCACAACCATGACACTTTCAGTGGAATCATTGATTCCTTTTAAAGATAAAGAAAAAAGCCAAAATTTCTCATTTCACTGCTGCTTTTAATCATTTTTAAATCAAACTGTTAAAGAGAACATAAACTAGGTTAATAGAAAAATCTTGATTTTTAATCTCAATTTTAAACCTAGACTAAATAAAGACATTGTTATAAATATATGTCAGCAAGATTTAATGGTCAACAAAACTGCAAA
Organism: Craterocephalus fluviatilis; assembly: GCA_037177075.1. NCBI lineage: Eukaryota > Metazoa > Chordata > Actinopteri > Atheriniformes > Atherinidae > Craterocephalus > Craterocephalus fluviatilis. The sequence continues at coordinate 230,790 of JBAMHT010000023.1, read as the reverse complement.
TGTAATTACAATAATTCAAACATAAGTTTTACAAATGATTATTTATTTATCACCTTATTATACTGGCAACTGGAGGTGATTCCTGTCCAGGATTATGATGATGGTTACTATTATTATTATTATTACTATTATTATTATTAATTCTGCTGTTAATGATAATTACAAAAATAACAATGATAATAACAACAACAACAACAACAATAATGATAATAATAATAATAATGCTGTATTTAACATTTTTCGGATCTCCGGTGTATGGCTGATTCATGGGGCTCCAGGCTGAGTCACATACTGCTGGTTTTTATCAGAACATGACTCATTTATACTCATGATTTATGTTGCACGTATCGTATTTCAGATTTAAAACGTGTAGCGTGTAGGAAGCACGTGAGGAAGGGGACAGGTGGGTGTCCTGCTGAACTAAAGTCAAACAGAAACTGGTTTTTCCTGCTATCAGATGGAGCGACGGCCTGCAGATGTAAACATGTGAGCAAGCAGAGGTTACTTTCTGCACAGCCAGCTGCTATACGGAGAGGAATGTGCCCGCGCTCCCATCGCAATAAAAGCAAAGCCGTGAAAATAAGTGCAAGTCCAAAACAATGAATCAGTATCCAACCTCACCCTAAGTCAGCGTTTCATCCAATCAGGTGAGAGCAGGTGGGCTCCATTGTGCAGTCTGCAGCCTTCCAACAGGAGAAGCCGGTTTTAGGTGTGCTGCGTCCTTATCAGTCAAATGTGAAGGAAACACAATGGAAGGATGAGAAAGCTGCAGATACGGCTGTTTCAGGTGAGTGGAAACGCTCTCTTTCACGCTGTCTTTCATGTCTCAGACGCACAGCGTTTGATGGAGAGACATTAAATGCTGTTTTTATCTGGTGAAGGTCACCTTAAGTGAGGAAAGTCCCACTGAGCCCGAGCATGCACACAACAGGCCCTGATTCATTACTGCTCTGCTGCATCACCAGGAAGATGGACCCACCGGGGGTCTTTACACAACAAAGATTAAGGCAGGAAAAGAATAAAAACACAATTAAAAGTTTGAAATTAATTTTCCACTTTCTCAGATGACTTGGCATATCACTTAAAGCTGAGCTCATTATCGTTTTATACATCCATGCAGGTCACCAATTAATCTCTGTTATGTCCCAGCAAGCCAAACAGCTGCAATTAGGGCCCACAAATATGGATTAATAAAGTCTGTACACAGAAATGGACAAGGACTCGTCCCAGGTTTATTTATTCCAGCTGTTTCTGTTGGTTGCTCTGTTTAAAATGCAGCTAATCCTTTCTGCCCTTCATGTGGTGGCCGTGCTTCACTAATGATCTTTGGTCTGGATTAACATTACCTTACCAGGAACCGTCTGCTTCAGCGGCAGAAAGGGAAGATTCTGCTCTGAATTTCAGCTTTTATTTTCCATTCTCGGATAATGAAGCGTGTTCTCTCTGCTTGCAGATAAAGCAGGACATGTGAATAGATAAGTGGGCTTTTTAGACGCTGTCAGCTGTGATGACCAGCATGCAACCCATGAAACGGGGAGCAGAAACCTGAAGCAGCTTGTAGACGTCATTATCTGAGAGCCGCCGCGCGTTTGGAGGCTGGTCTGATGCTTCTGTGGGAGGATCATGGTTTACTGAGCGGGGAGAAACCCGGACTCTTTCCAAACGGCTCGGCTGCAGCCCTGCTGGTCCTCAAAGCGTCCCACCTGCAGCATTTCCTCCAGGACAGATGGGAATAGCTCCATGGGTCTGTGGGGGGAATAGAACTGGATTTTACAGGATAATTATGGGATGTAATTGTCCTGATAGGGCTTCTGGTACTATGTGTCCATCTTTATCCGCCACCACCAAAGAAGAAGCCCAGCAGGCTCCTCCTCCCTCCCCGGGTCAGAATGAAAACAGTCGGGGGGAAATAAAGTTCAGAGCGTCTGACGTCCATCATGCAGAGTAAAACCTGACTGCCATGTTGCCTGGCAACGCATTCTTTTTAAGACAGGACTTTATTGTTTGTTGAACAGAAACAGCAGGTGCATTCTGCCATCTACAGTATTACTGACACATTCAGTAAAACAACAACATGAAACCATGATGGAGAAACAAAGGAGAGAAGAGAGAAAAGACAGAAAGTCCTCCGTTCATCCCGGTGGTGAAGTCCTTCCATCCCTCGCAGCCTCACGGCGACGCTTCCCTCTGCGTCCCTCTGCTGAAGGCACAGCATCATCTTCATCTTCTCTGGATTCCCGTCCTCTGTCATCTCTCCAGCGCCTCCTCCTCCTCCTCTGACAGCGCCTCCTGGTGTTCCTGTGGGCTCGTATGAATCATGGGGAGAACCTGTGGCACAGCTTCATGCACGTCCAATCGGAACATTTGCCATCAGACGGGCCGGCTGCATCGTCAGACTAAAGCAGCAGAAACTTCTGCAGGTCAGTCTGAGAGTTTACGAGAGCAGAAACCGACCGAACTCGGACAGTTTGCTGCTTTTAGAAGTCAGCGATGCGGACTTCTGCCCTAAAAACCGGAGCGGTTAAAGTAAACCAGCATCTTCTCTCCTCCCTCCTCCACCCAGCAGGAAGGGAGGACGCTGTTCCTGATCCCTGCATCAGACGTTTGCCTCTACATGAGCACCAGCTTCCACCAGAGACCCACAAACTTCATCCACAAGAACCTAAACGTGAGGCAGAGCTGGATGCTGCTTTCCAAGGCTGTTATTGCTGTTATTTAATCACAAACTGGACTAGTTTGGATAAAAAATCTCTTTAACAACAGCATCCCGGCTGAGACCAGCACCAGACGTTCAGCATTCAGCCGACATCACATCAGAAACACTGAAACAGCAGGAGGCCACATATTAAGCAGCTTAACCCTTTCAGGCCTGATCTGATCTGTTTGCATTCGGTCACACCAAAGGCTCCCGGTGCAAGCACAGAAACAAATGGAGAAAGCTGCCATGAACCGTCTTTAGCTTGGTTTAAAACCATGTGAGAGTCAAAGGGAATTCTCATTTCCTCTGCTGTAGTGTTTTAAACCAGGAAACTGAGTTAAGCTTCAGTAAAACCTCTCTGCTTTGGTCGTTGAAATTTTAAAAAATGTTGTGCTAGCAGTGCAAAGTGAAAAACTGCTAGCACAACAGCGGTTTTGCTATTCAACCTTGCTGCGCCCTTTGACCCCCCTTAGTCTGGTAACCACTTATTTAATTAATGTATTATTTATATTTTATTCAAAATCATTAATGAAATATGCTTTTCAGATCTCTATAACATGAATATTCTATAAAAAAATGTGGCTGCATTGTTTTTTTTCCTGTTCATCACAAAAGAAAGTTTGGTTTTTAACAATGTAATTGCATGTATAAATATTTACTCTACTGTAAGGTACAGTGTGTTGCATGACTCACTGATGTCCCCTAAAGCAGCAAAATTACAAATTTTCCATCCCACCCATGAATATCCTGGGAACCAGCTGTCAGGTAGGATCCACTGCAGAGGCATCAAAGGGTTAAATCCAGCGCCTTCAGTCGGATTTGCCCAAAAGTTACAAATTTTATAAAAGCACACAGACAGGGGCTCTTTAACCAGCGGCTGCATGTGGCCCATAGCCTCCTGTATGTTGTTTAAAGCCAAAATGTGATGTAGTGATGCTACAAAGATTAGTTCCCAGGTGAGAGGAGGAGAATAAGCTGCTGGGTTTCGCTACGAACTTCCTGGAGATTCCAGACAAAATATGAGCATGAAAAATGTGAATATGTGTAAATAAAAGATGTTTGTTCAGTAACATATATTAAAGGATTCTGATACTTAAAAGTAATGATCAGCAGCGAAGTGAGAAAAACCTGAAAACGTTGCAGAAGTACAACAACTAGAACCTGACTGCATGTTCCAGGCGCAGCTGCAGCCTAGCAGCAGGCTGAATGATGATCCAGGAAGCTGAAGCAGAGACATCCCACCACCCTGGAAGCTGTCTGTCTCTCTCCATTCATCGTCAGCATCCAAACATGTTCCCGTTACCATGGCGTCCTCTAATTAAAGTCCTCCCATCATCCTGATGGAAGAGACACTTAGCATTAGCGGCGTAATGCTGAGCGCTGACAGTAATGAAGCTGCAGCCTCCCGGCTCGCTGCACCGAGTTACAGAGGTAACCGGAGAACGGGAGAGTCACAGCTCCGACTTCTGAAACTTCCCCGTCAGACTCAGCACACCAGTCCGGTCCGGTCCGGTCCGGTCCGGTCCGGTCGGTGGTCCGGTCGGTGGTCTGTGGCAGCAGGGACCTGAGGGAGGAGGGGGCTGCAACAGGACATGTTCAGCTGTGGGGTTTGAATAATAACGACTGGAGCGGGACTCTGGCACACATGTTGGGAAACGGCAGAGAAATGAGAAGAAGCTGGTCTTTCATCTCCCCGCCACAGATCATGCTTCCCCTGCTTTAACACAACTTATGATGGATTTTTTCAAGCGAACATCTCAAGGACAGTTTGGATGGTGCACCCTAATGAATTCTGAATCAGCTTAGTTCCTGAAACCATCATGAACCATGTCAGACCAAAAAAAAAACCATATAACTTTACTCATGTTA
>JBAMHT010000023.1:111681-122240 GCA_037177075.1 Craterocephalus fluviatilis | reverse complement strand
GAGCTGAAAGTCTACAAACATGTTGGATAAAATGATGGACACAGAATCCAAAAGAGAATCGTTCTGGGCAGCACCTCTCAGGGAGCATGTAGGCGTAGCAGGTGTCCAGTTCTGCTGTAAAGTCACATCAGAAACTTTAAAGATTTTCCTCTGAAACTCTCAAGTAGGATTAGCTTTTAGTTCCCTAAAGAAATCTGTATTGTTAAGTTTTTTTTTTATAGTCATGCGTACCCTGCAGGACCAGGCTGCCGCCGTTCTCAGCCGCTTTTATGAGGATTTCAGTCCTGGGAAGTTCACGACTGGCTAGAGATGTGTGAAAAATAAAGGGTCCTTCTGTAGTTTTCCAGGATTTCAGTCTCAACTATCCTGGTTTAGATGGAAGAGTTTGATCATATAACACTGAATTTACTTGTTTTAAAAAAATGAATGAGTTTGTTTCAATAGATAGATAGATAGACAGACAGACAGACTTTGGATTAAATCTTAAAAAGCTGAAAAGGTAAAAATGAAGGTTAAACTGTTTTATCTGAATCTGTTCGCAGCGTGGGCCTGGTGATTGGTCGGTTGGTCGGGGTAACGTTGCTAACGAAGAGAAGAGACGTTGCTCTGATGTGATGTGATCACATTAAAGTGTAAACGAATCATTTTATTAAACTGGTTTTAAAGTCCTCCTTCTGCAGACAGAGCTGATGAACAGATCATCAGAGTGGAGTGGCAGCTCCCTCCATGCCTCCTGCTGTGTGATTTCACGGCGTTGCTAACATGCCATCCACACACTCAGCAGACATCTCCTTTTCTAATAACACTGACACATGCTCTCGCCCAATTAGCAGCCACGCCTGCACTGGACTGGTCCTGCCTGCAAGCGGATCCCGGGCTGGATCGTCAGCAGAGGAACTGCACACAGCAGCTGCTGTCCCAGCGTGCTGAGCAGCTTCGCGGCTGAAGGCTGAAAGCGATGCGCGGCGTTTGCGGAGCGCTTGGCTGACTCGTCTGGATGACTCTGTTGGTTTTTTTGCACGATGTTTGTGGTGTTTCCGCTCTGTTGGACAGCGACAGCAGAGACGGCACAAAGGGACGGGATGATATGCTGCAAAGGTCACGAGTAGGAGGCTTGTCGAGTTCCCCGCCAGCCACCAGGGAGCCCCTTCATGCTGATTTCCAGCCGGTTTCCACCACACATCTGCAGGGCCTCCATCTGGACGAGTTTTACATGGAACAGGAAGCCGGAAACTTATAAACCAGAGCCAGGATGAGTCGACCAGGCTGGTAGAACAGAACCAGGACCAAGACCACGACCAGGTACGGGGTTCTGGTTCTGGCTTCTCTGCTTTCAGAATCCAGTGGACTGACATCGCCAGCGTAAACAATCGAGGAGTTAGGGTAGAAGAATGTTTGTCATTTTCTATCGACTTGGGTTTTAAAGGGTTAAAGGAAAAACACAACAAACAGCAGCAACAATAAAAACGGGAAAATAAGTTTAAAAACAGGAGGAAACAGAAAGTTTCTGTTTCCACACAGAGAGAAAGTTTTATGGAAAACATTCCCTGGAACTCCAGGTCAGGGAGTTTATTTCAAGGAAAAATCAGCTGAGTGACTACAGTTCAGTGGCATCATTGTTTTCCTTCCTGTTTTATGGTATGCTGGGCCACAGGATAGAAATGTAACTGCTTTAACTCTAGCAGACAGGTATCAGGTGAGAACTCAGCATGGGCTGATGCCTAAGCCCAAGGTTTCGGAATAAGACGAAAAATCGGTATCGGGACGCTGCTGGCAGCTGTAAGGAGATCCAAACCAGCAAACAGCTGTGCGGCTTTTCTTTAAGGCACTTTAATGTTTAGAAACGTTTCCTTTCTGTGGATGCAGTAAAGCAGCTGATGCTGCTTAGAAACAACGTTTGCAGGTCTGTTAGAGCTGCTTTGCTGGTTCATAACAACAGAACGAAACGGCTTTAATGTGGAAGCTGCCTTATTATTTTCCCCAGTGAACTGGAACGCTTTTACTCAGTGTGACGTGATTCCCAGTTCCGCGGTAAAAAGAAACGCACCAGAAGAAGAAGGAGGTGAAGCAGCTGTGTGGTCTATTGCTCACCTGTACCCCTGGCCAAAGCAGGTGTGGACGTAATGAGCGCTACTCAGGGGAGCGAGGCGTTGCTCTGACTTTCAACGGCAAGTTTTCTTTCAAGTGTGTTGGAGCAGGGCTGCATGGAAAACCTGAAAGGTAAGAATTATTAAGTAACAGAGCCACGTTTTCAGGAACTTACTTCAATAGATACACTTGTGCTTTTCTATTTCTTAATAATTTTTTACTTTTTATTCATGTACTTTGATGTTTTATACAAAATCATTAATTAAATATGCTTTTCATTCTTCTATGATATGAATATTTGATAAAAAATGTGACGTGTCGTTTTCCTGTTTATCACAACAGACAGTTTGGTTATTACAGGTTCCTGAATGTAATCCTCTGCAAGTTATGAGTCATGACCAGGAGGCCGGCGTGCATAAAATGCTAATGTGCGGAGTGCTCGTTTCACGCTCATAGCTGTGCGTGACAGTAAAGTTGTCCGAAGCTCATGCTCGGGCCATGAGCTGGCCTGTGATCATCACGTAAACCGAAGGCCGGCATGGGAGCCTGAGACCGGTCTGTTCCAGGGTCTGCCTGCGTGTGCGCCGGCCTGGATGAGGGAAAACCGGGGGAAGTAGTCCAAACCCAACCGGCGCTGGCTCTGGTCCCGGAGCTGCAGGTCCACAGGGGCGGACCAGGTAGGTGCAGCTGGGATACACAGAACCATGGTAACCACAGATGCTGATCAGGCGTCTCTATGGCCATCACCATGGTAACATTATGGCCTTCATAATGATAACATCATCTCAAAGGTTGCAGAAAGCAGCACATGTACAGACGTGTGAGGTAAGGCGTTCTGGACACAGGGATCAATAGAACAGGATCAGTTTCTATCAGAAACCCACGGATGCACGGCTTGTTGTCATGGTAACATGAGCACCAGGTTGGGACTGATCCTGCCCGAGAGATGGAGAGCATTTCCCCATCAGAGCTTCTAAGTTTTGTTTTTTTTTCATACTGCAGCTTTTTGTGCCAAAAAGATTGGATTCTCTCTGACTGAGGAAGCAGATGACGGGAAAAATGCGTGAAATATCTGCTCCTGTAGAGCGAATAGGAAGCGGCGGCTCTAGGGTTTCTGTAGGTTTCTGTGTTTGGCAGGGACCCAGCATGGGCTGTTTGCACATTCAGCCTTTTATTCTCTGCATCGCTAACAAATGAAAAGCCGATATGCATGTATTAGTTTTTATCACTGAACACATGTGCCGAGAAAAAACAACCCAAACAGCACGAGAGGACTGTTGCTGATAAATCATGTCATCTCCTAAAGCCGTGACACACTTGTCAAAATATTCATCTCACCTTGTGAAACACATGCCCTGTCATTTTCCGATACGGAGGCAGGCCGGCCGGCAGATAGGGATGCAGCACATGGAATCATTTTCATGCTTCAGAAATATGGAGACTTTATCCTCGACCCCCACCCACTTGTCATGAGCTCAGACAGTATTGTCTAGTTCCTCGCAGAGACAGATACCGAGGCGAGGAATGTGAGTGGGAAACAACTTCTTTATGGCGCTTAGTGAGATAGCACACCCACACACGCTGCTCCCTGTTAAAGAAAAGCAGCCTGACAAATAAAATATTTGCAGCCGCTCTGAGATGTGGTGATAGCTCAGGAACACCGTGAGACGCCGACAGAAAGGCAGATTATCAAACTACACGGAGACATAAATAGTGAGGAATAAAGACGGGAGCGGCCGTGTTAATGGCAAACAGACGCTGCAGACTCCGGTTCGGTTCGGGGAAAGCCTCCAGACTTTTATTCCTGCTATATGAGCCAAGGGGCCGCGAGTCACAGGTACAGATTTGTATTAAACATAAACACCTCCAGCAGGCACAGTTCATAAAAAAGTGTTAAGAATTTATGTTCCGCTATCAAGTGCTGAGTGGGCCACATGCCAGGACTTTTAGCACCTCGTTAAAAGTCCGGCAGACATGAATTATACACGGTGGAACGTGGATCTGTGGCCCGGCCGAGTTTCAGGGTCCAGCTCGTCCAATCAGGAGCCGTTTACATGTACAGACACCCCTATGATGATGTAGGAACACAGGTATAAATAACGCAGGAATGCATGAAGAGTTTGTCGTCAGTGAGCGTTTGCTGATGGAAACAGACACGAGCATCTCCAGGCTGGATCGGAGATCTCCTCCTACAGCGTTCGTCCCGTGTGGGATGTGAGTCTCCGTAAATCTCGGAGGTTCGGCCCCACGCGGCGCCCCGCGGTGCACCAAGGGAGGCTTTCTATAGTCAGGGTCTGAATTTCAGTTCGGGTGTCAGACTAGTTGTTGTGATTTAGCCGTGTGGAATTTTTTGCTGTTTCTGGATCCACAAGTTTTACCATAAACAGAAAAAAGTTTTAAAAAAGCATTGAAGTAATTTGGAAATGTTGGTTTTGTGTGAATAACGAAGTTTAGAAGCTGATGGATCTGATGTTCAGCATCTTTGACATCCCAGGAGAGATCCTAGCTGTAAGTTAACTTCTAAATAAAAACGAGATGAGCACCGTCCCGGTTCTGCCTGGTTGCTTGGACGCTGACTGGACCACGCTAAGACATCCCCTCGCAGGATGTCGACTGTGGTGTTTGAAAGCAGAAATGTAAATGTGCAAATACGTACAAGTTGTGCTGCTGTTTAGTAGCGTTTGTTGTCTCCTGGGGGCGCCGTCGGTCAGAGAACTGAGGCCAACATGGCCGTATGTAGCGAGGCCTGTACCGTTGCAGACGATCAATAAAGGGCTTAAAAATAAGGAATGGTGTCCGCCGTTGTTTGTTACAAAGAAAATCCACACGGACCTTGTTTGGAATGAGCGAAAACTTCCACTTCGATGAAACCCAAGAAAGTTTGGACGCCTGCTTGGAAAGGTTAGAGCAGCTCTTTGTGGCAAATGTGCGATGAAAAGCTGTTCCTGAGCATTGTGGGAAAAAAGAACCACACCTTGCTAATGGATCTGTGCGCCCTAAAAGCCAGCTGACAAGAAGTTTCCAGAGTTAACTGGATTGCTCCAACGACATTTCTTACCAAAAACTAACAATACAGCAGAGAGATACAAGTTTCCCTCCCTGAGTCAGAGAGATGAGGAATCCATAAGAAACTACAGGGTTAATCTAAGAAAGCTAGCATCAACATGGGACTTCTTAGATGGCCTTCTCTGTAGATCCATATGGGAAGCTAGAAGTGCAGAACTTAGTGATAAAATGCTGAGCGCTTCTCACACAAAAGACTTAAGACTGGCAGCAGCACATGGTATGGGGGTTGCAACAAAGCAGAACTCACAACAGTGGTCCACAAGGCACCCAAAGCCGCCTTCATTCTGCCAAACGGAGAGATGAGCACGAAACCCCGCTACAGATGCCCGGGGAACGTTTGTTTGACAGGATTGTTTAAGGAAAACTATGTATGTAAGAAGAAAGGAGGGAAATGTTGGACAGAAGGACAAGACAGACAGAGAAGGCAAAGCACGGCACAGTTCCTATGGAAAATCCAGACGGAGAAGGAGAAAAAGGCCTGAGATGTGTCATCACAGGCATCAGAGACGGCCATTCCACCATCGAAGCCCCAGCAGGCACAGAGGAGACGGACCTCACCAACCAGCAGGTAGGGTCTGTGGACTGGATCTGTTTTCAGTAAAGATCGGTAAAGAGGACACATGCTTGGATAGAAAATCATAGAGAATGTTAGGATGTATAAGATGCATATGGAGATATGTGTATGCTGGGATAAATAGTAAATGACACAAGAGCTGCAGTCATTTCCGAAAAACTGCAAGCGCAGCTTTAAGAAGGTGACGCTTGTATCTACTATGTGCTGAGAAGCTACAGCGAAAATATCTGTAAGTGAGTATCAATGGGATCAGCTGCACACTTAGTCTGCTGGTGGTTCAGTGTAATGGTCCGGCTTTACTGGGCAGAGACTGAAGAAAACATGTTCAAACTGGACTGGTCTGCTGCAAACCGGTAGTAGCAGAGAGGATGGACTGTGTGAGCGATACCCAGAGGTTCTCAGACCTTTTCCCAGAAGCTTTGAAGGCCTCGCCCCGTGCCCTGGGCTCTCTGAGAGGCTGCTGAAGTTCAGTAAACCAAGATGGAAGCTGAAGGGGAAATCACGTTACCCAACGGTAAACATTCCCAAAGTGGATCAAACAATCAGGATATCTGTCAACCCATCAGGACCTGTTCCCAAAACCCCACGACCTGCTCACCAAGCTAACCGGGGTAAAGTTCCCCCAGCTGGACTTCTTACCAGCAGGTAGAGCTAGACGAAGGCCAAACAAAGCCCAGAAATACACACAGAGGGCTGTTTCAGGTGGACAGGCTGCCTTACGGTGCTGAAAGTGCACCTGCCATCTTTCAGAAACTGATGGACCAGGTCCTTCAAGGCTTAGACGGGTCATTTAGAGGAAGTACTGATCACAAGAGTAGAGACAGAAAAACCTGGGAAATGTGTTGCAGAGACATCAAAGCCAACACCTTCCGGTTAACAGACAAGTGTGCTTTTTTTCCAGCAGTGTGTCGTATCTGGGGTATGTCATTGATTCTGAAGGAATTTACCGCATGCAAGAAAAACAGGAGGCCGTTGCTAAAACAGTGGTTCCTACCACAACCACACAGTTCCAGTCTTTTCTCTCATCATTACGCTACTGTGGCCGGTTCATTCCAAGCCTTCCTTCACAAAGATGCACCGTGGCAGTGGTCAGTCGAATGTCAGAACGCCTTTGGCATGCTGATAAGTTACTCCTTTCAGGGTGTTGGTACATTCTGACCCAGACCTGCCGCTACTTCCAGCCTGAGAGGCTTGACGCGTCGGGGCATGGTCTCTCACCGGATGCCACACGGCACTGATGTCTTGCATCAAGGATGTTAACTAGGACTGAGAAAAATATTTCTCACGTAGAAAAAGGAGCATTGGGTTTGGTTTTTGGTTTGATGAGTTTCTATTTGGTGGCAAGTTTACATTGATAACGGGCCACAAACCACGGCTGAAGATATTAGGCCCAAAACCAGGAGCACCAACCTGAGCAGCAGCTCGGATGCAGAGATGCTCTGATTCTGGCAGCCTGCACATGTAAAATCACTACAGACCATCTGAGCAGCATGGAAATGCAGATGCATCAGCCAGATTAGCGGAGCCTCGTAACAAGTTTTCTGAAGCTAAGCCGCTGTACAGAGTGTCTAACTGTAACTGTCGTCCCGTCACTGTGAGAGAGATGCTCAGGAACACGGAGAGATCCTGTACTAACGATGGGAAACAATGTGCTTTGTCGGGATGGCCAAAGCACGCCCCACAGACGCTGCTTCAGCCTTATGCTCAGCCTTAGCCTAAGTTTGAACTCACATTAGAAGATTGTGTTGTCTGAGGGTTCAGAGCAGTGATTCCAGGAAAACTACTGAGCCGGTTATTAGGTGAATCACATGACAGCCGTGGTGAAGATAAAGGCTCGGTAGACGCCTGGTTTGGTGACCATCAGTGGATGAAGACACTGAAAATGATGTGAAGCATGTGATGTGTGCAGACAGCAGTGCAGCAGGACAGCCTCTGCTCCTCTGCACTCAGGGCAATGTGCTTCTAGTCCCTGCGAGAGGATCCATACTGAGTTTGCAGAAGAAAATTATCAGATGTTTTTGTTGGTAATAATTTATAATGGATGCTCACTGCAGTCTACCACCGCCACCACAACCAATGAAGCTTTGAGGAACAAAGTTCACGTCTGGGGAACTCAAAACATTCTTTCTTTCCGTTAAATGCAGTGAAACACTTCATAACTCTAGCTTATCCGCCAGCCTCAAACGGGTCGGCTGAAAGGCGAGAACTTCGAGCTGTGCGGTCGGAATATGTCGTTACAACCCTGTAGTTACAGAAATATATCATCAGGAAAACCGCCGTAGAGCTGTTTCTGAAACAACAAATCCATACCAGGTTGTCACTCAGTAAGCCAGCTGGGTCCGGAGCTTACATCAGCTCTACGCCGAGGCTGAACCAGAGAAAGCATCTTCGGGTTTTCTCTGTGAGTCAGTGCAGGTCAGGAAGTGCAGCGGGGAGAGAAGTGGGTGTATGCCGTAACTACTGTTCCGATGTCCTGCAACATACATGGTGGAACATGTTTAAAAGGACATAAATCAGACACGGAAGTACAGGATGTCGGGACCAGCTGTCGGACCGGAGGCCTTGCATCTGACTCGCTGCCATCCAGAGGAGTTCATGGGTCGACTGGAAGCCATCTGGAATCTTTCCTGCCTACGAATACTCCTCCTTTCTGCAGCATCATGGACTCCAGAGTTCAGAAATACCATACCATTGCAACTTTATTTATAAAGTGCTTTAGTGAAATGAGGATACAAAATAAAAATAATGTAAAATAGAAACAAATAAAACGTCAGAGTTAAAAATGAAAAACTAAGTTTTCCTGGTGTTGGAAGCCAAAGCATAAAAATGGGTTTTAAGACACATTTTAAAAATGGACAGTGAAGGAGCCTCTCTAATGTGCAAAGGTCCTGAGCTTCCTCTTGGGCCTCCGGGACCTCCAGGAGCAGCTGGTCAGCTGACCTGAGGGACCGAGAAGGTGAGTAGGTGTGGCAAAGCTCAGAGAGGTAAGGTGGGGCGAGATCATTCAGACATTTAAAAAGAACTTAAAATGATCCCTGCAATGCACGGGCAGCCAGCGGAGGGACGCCAGGTGTTCTCCTCCACAGGTTAAAGGTCGTGCAGCAGAGTTCAGACGTGACAACAAACACTGACTCACTCCAACATAAAGAGTGCACTCGCCAGGTCTGCCTGGAGAGAAAAGATTCAACCTTTATCGTCAATTAATCATCAGAATCACATCATTTCCGCCGGTTCACTCAAGATGAAAGGACTGAACATGAATTGTATTAAACACACAAACAATCCGAACCGACAGTCATTCATAATATCCGCTGCATAAATAAATGTCATCATCACTCTGTGCTCAGGCCAGTGCAGTACTACAGCCAGCCACTAGAGGTCTTTCCAGCATGAGTTCTGCAACAACATCTCTGTGTCGTAAATAAATGAGGCAGCTTCATCAGGTTTAATGGGTCAGTTAGATCTGGAGAGGTGGAGGTAGGAGGCTGGAGCTACAGCTAGCGTATCGAAGGCTGATGGAGGCTCTGCTGCTGAGATAGATCCTACAGTCGTATCCTGGAGGGATGTGCAGCACCGATCCTCCCTTCAGATCATCAGACTGGGATCAGGTAGCAGTGGCTGGTTGTGGGTAAAATAACTGGAGAAGCTCGTTACTTGCCTGGTGTAGGGAAGTTTTCCAGACCTTTCTGTCCCGTCCAGCAGCAACATGTGGTGTTTATTCAGAGCCTCTACCTGCTAAACCCTCCATGATGATCCATGAAAACACCATTATTATCACATCTGCATCTCCAGCACTACCTGGTTGCTAAGAGACCAATGTTTACACCTGGAGGCCACTTCCTGTCCAGCTCTCCACCAATCAGAGAGCTTCCACTAAGGGTAACGTCCAATCAGGAGCAGCCAGAGATCAAGCAGTGAGCAGAAAGTTCTGGAAGAAGCTCCTGGTCCTCTATGGCTGGAATAAAGCAGAGAAGCTGACCTGCAGCTGCTTTAAGCTGAGTTTGACTCGCGCATCGTTTCCATGCTGCAGGACCCGCGGAGGCTACGCACACGCTCCGTGTGTTTATACTCCAGCGTAGATAAACGCAACGGGTCGCGCTTTCTTTTCCAGCTCCACAGGCAGCTGTAGGCTGTACCGGCCCACAAACTCCACTAGGCGTTGTTTTTATCCATGATTCAACATGTGAATTTACAATCAATTTATTCCATGCAGTGATCGGTCTCTTTGGGCCGCTGTTAGATGAGCTGAACGGTCATTTTCCATGTGACTCATTACTGGCATCTCTGTGGATTTTGTGCCTCAAATCACCATCTTGGCTGCAGAATCAGTGAAGTAAACTAAACTCTGTTTTATTTGACTTTTACTTTAAAAGTAGTCAAATATTTGGAAACTAGTGTCACAATCTGACCAGTCACAGGGGAGAACTTCTCTGCGTCCGTGTAGCGGCTGCAGTCAGGGCTGGAAGAGGAGCGCATCGAGCGTCCGACGCAGACGATGCACCAGTATAAACCCTCCTATCCTCAGTAAAGCCGTTGGTGAGGATAGGAGCAGGAACATCTGGAGATGTGTGGTTCACATCAGAGGCGTCCCACAGGGATCTGTTCTGTTTCCACTGCTTTTCCTCTAACATGGAGATGTTCCTGCTGGATGAGAAAAGGCCTGGGGGGTCAGGGTGGGGGGGTCCCTGCTGATCTGCTGTTATTGTTAGTTATTGTTAAATTCCTTCATGCTGCTTCATCTGTTCATACATTCGTACCGTACCGTCCTCTTCCACTTATCCGGGGTCGGGTCGCGGGGGCAGCAGCCTATCAGGGAAGCCCAGACTTCCCT
>JBAMHT010000023.1:4999-16613 GCA_037177075.1 Craterocephalus fluviatilis | reverse complement strand
TGGAGAATTAAAAAAAAGTGATCCTCACTGTGCCTCCTCCACTATCCAAATGCATGTGGGCTCGTTGCAGCAGGTAGATGATAGCGTCATCGACACCTGAATGGGGCTGATGGGCAAACTGTAGAGGGTCCAACATCATCCAGACCTGCAGCCTCAGCGGGGCTAAGACCAGTCTGTCCAGGACTTTCATCACAAGGTCTGTAATCTGCCGGGTCGGATGGCCTCCACTTCTTCGTGACCGAAACCAGGCAGGAAGTCTTCCACAGCGTCGGGACTTGTAGATGCATGTCGTCAACTTTAGGAGAAAAACCGCGGGTCAGCAACTTGCGTAAAATTCTTTGGTATTGAAAGTGTTACCCGACCCCAGAGTGGGAACCTTATTAACACACTTTTAAAAAGTAAACATTTTGGCTCCATGAACTGAACACACTGGAGCCCAATGGACTTAATGAAGCTGAGGATCTGAGTTTTCTGTGATGTATGTGTCTTTCTGTAATATGTTAAATTCTTTAAGTGTCTTTCATATGAAAAAACAAAAAAGAACGGCTCATGTGACCTGTGTGTATTAAACACTCCTGTGATAGTTTACATACCTTTGCTGAGTGAACCTGAAGAAGCCACTGTTGGAACGCGTTGTTCACTCTGAATAAAATCTCAGTTACACTTAGTTTCAGTGTCTGGTTCATATTCTTTTTCCATAAATATATACCATAAATATATACACACATACATATATATCTATTTATATATATATAAATTATATATATATATATATACATCAACACATCTATCTGTTCATATTCTCTGGGGATGGGTGATAAAAGTGTGCATCTACTTTTCTGTAGAGCCTTTTCCTTATTTTTGATACGACTCCACATCCTTCAGGTTACTGTATGACCTTTTCAAGGCTTTACTTATATATATAAATGTATTTATATTTGGATTCCCAAGTATTTCCAGAAGTCTCCAACCAAAACCACAATCTAAATATAGTTGACCAAACCAGGTCTGGCCCAGAGCTTCAAAAATACCACAATAACCTTTTTCAAGGTAACCAAATGTTCCAAAAATTCCATTTATTTAATAAATACATGTAAAATGGGCAACTATAAGAGAATTATGATTGATGAACATGTATGGCAGTAAAGTGGATCAATGAGCAGTTCTGAGACTGGGAGGCTAGTTGCACAGAATCAACACAATCACAACATAAAAATCACACCCGGAGCTTTGCTCTCATTGCATTCAGTGTCTGCTTTCATCGGGAAGGAACCGGGATAAATCACATTTACAGGAAACAAGTCTGGGATAAAAACTTTAATGTGTGCTAGAAAAACATCAGCCTGCCTGTATGAAGGTGTGTCTGGACACCAAATAAGTGCACTTCCAAAACACGGCACTACTCCTTTATTGGTGCGACTGAGGTTCAACGCTGGATTTAAAAAAGGAAATCAGACATCGACACGAGGCTGCAGAGCATCAATGAGCTCCTCGTGCCGGAAAACCGAATCATACTTTTCAACGTAACGTGTCCAAAGTTTAAAGCAAAAGAATTCCTGACGGACAGAATTACCTTAAACAAAACCAGTTTAATAAGAAGCTGCTGGTGGCAGTGAGGAATCAAACACAATAACCACAAGCTACACACAAAGACACAATCCATCTCAGTCCATCGGCCTCCGAGTCCCACAGGGATGATTAAGACGAGCTGATGTCAGTTTAGCATCACGTTAGATCAAAACATGCTTCAAATCTTACAGAATAAAAAAAAGGAGATCTCCATCACGTCCTGAAACTCTGCTTGTTGAGGGAAACCTCAGCAATCCAGGCTGCTGATGTTTTCTAGAACCACGGCGGGACACATGTCCTGCAGCTGCTCCAACATGGCCGCCGCCACGCCGGAGAAGCCCGGCTCCAGGCTGATCTTCACTCGGCAAAGCGACTTCAGCTTCTGCCGGTTGCTGAACCTCACGCAGGTGCTTTTGGTGCCGGCGTGGACCTTTGACCTCTCCGTACCGGGGACAGTTTTTATCAGGCTGTGTTCGGATTTGTTCGACTGCTCCAGGAATTTTAGGAAAGACATCTCGAAGCCCATCGGCTTGAAGGAGGCCAGCGGCTCGCTCGGCTCCGGGACTCCTGCAGATTCCTCCTGCCTGACGTAAACCACATCAGTCTTTGTCGAATGCGGAATTTTCTTGCGTTTAGAGATTTTTTCCATGAACTTTCGTGGACGTCCTCGTTTTCTTTTCAGAACGACAGACCCGTCGGAGCTTTCGTCGTTCGATAATTTGCTGTCAAACAATGGCATGGAAATGCCGGCTGGAATCCTCCTGCGTAGGACCGGCTTTGAATCGTCGTACTCCCCTCCGGCTGCTGCAACAGAGGCTGGCATTTCGTTGTCGGACTGGTCAGAGGTGTTGTCCGATTTGGAGTCGTCGCTCCTGATGGAGTGACACTTCTGACGGGCAAACTTCCTGCAGAATATGAAGTGGCTCCTGTGCTGTTCCAGGTACTTGCCCGACAGCCCGTGGCCCATGTAATGCTTCAGAATGCTGCGCTCGGTTTTCAGCACCAGCTCGCAGCTTTTGATCATGCAGGGATATTGTAGAGGGAACTTCTTCGTGCACATGGCAGAGGCTTCTAGTTTAGATTTTAAGGATGGCTTTCCATATTTAACCCAGTGATTCTTGGACCGGGCCACTTTCTTCGTGTGGGCTCTCAGAAGGATCTTTTTGTTGCTCTCTATGTTTTCTTTGCCGTTGCTTGTCTTGGGGATTTGGTAATGTAAAGTCTTCGACTTCTGCTTCAGCCCATTCTCCTTCACCTGTTTATGTTGGTAGAGGTCCTGGTGTTTTTTCATGACATGTCTGAGCAGATTTGACTTGGTGGCATAAGAACGGTCACAACCTTCAATTTCACACCTGAACGAGACATTTAACTGTTCTGGTTTGGTCAGGTTTAGATCTTTATGCTCTTCTTTGACATGACCTACATACCTCCTCAAAGCAGTGAAGGACTCTGTGCATCCTTTGTGGCCACAGGTGAACGTGCCCAGTTTGATGCCAGATAAGAGACCAGCGACCTTATCAAGACTGAATTTATGTAGCTGGAAATAATGCTGGAGGAGGTTGGGAACTTCTTGGAAAACACAGCAGCAGTCTTTGACTTGGCACCTGAATTCAGAAACCTGAGAAAACTCTGCCTCTGGCTCCTCATCATGGTCCAGTAGCCCATCCAGTCCTTCGCTCTGGTCTTGCTCTTTGTTTACCTCCAAAGCCAACAAAGCAGACTGGTGCACTGATCTGTAATGGAGGATTAGGTTATGCTGGATGGTGAAGGCGGCCACGCAGCCTTGATGGACGCAGCGATATGGTCGGTAGGGACTGGTGGGGTCACCTGACTTCGTTTTTTTCCCTTTTGTTTTCACGGTGATATCCATACTTGGTTTGCCTACATCTTGTCTACTCAAAGAACTTTTTTCAGGAGTTAGCAAGACTTTAGCCTGAGGAGTGACAGGCACATCCTGGGTACCAGGAGGCGATACTTTTGGGGAAAAGGGACTTGCGTGCTGATTATGCACTCTAACAAAGTCTCTTTGCGGTTTCAGCAAGCACTGTTCTACTGGCATCCCTGCTGGTCCCGACAGAAAGTCTGTGGAGGTTTGCACCTGCACTGGTGGAGTCATTTCCTGGTTGTACATGGGAACAGACTGCAAGGGATGAAGGACTGAGGGGCGATTGTCATCTTGAGATTTACGATTAATACAAGAGACAAGTGCCTCACTTTTTACTGCATTCTGGAGCAGATACGGATGCTTTACATTAGCAACGTGTGAGCTGTTAGCTGGGGCCTTCCCTACACTATCTGGCCGCTTCTGAACAGCAGGAGATGAAGCATTGGTCATTTTGCGCTTTACATCTATTTCTGAAATCTCTTCAGCTGAGAGTTTGTGTAGTGACATGTAGTGAGTGCGAAGGTTTGAGTTTCGCGTGAATGCCTTCCCACATTTCTGACACTTAAACGGAGCATACTGGCCATACCTTTTTTTGACAACGTTAACCATTTCGAGTGTGTAATTGTGTGCTTTGGAGAGGTGCTTCCAAAGCGCGTCACTGGAGATGGAACTAAATGAACAGCACTCACAGGCGAAAGGTTTGATAAAGATAGATGAAACTAAATTAGCGGCTTTGTCGTCTGAAGATGGGTTCCAGCTGTTCGTATTGCTCTGTTTTACAGAAGCAGACTTCTGATCAGACATTTCTCTGACTAAGTTCAGCCTCTCAAAAGCGCACTGAATCTCTGTCATGCACTGTTGCTGGTAGTTTGTCAACGGGGAGGGTTCAGGTTCTGGATCGCTTGTTACAAAGCTTGTTGGGCTTGGTAACTTCTGCTGCTGCGCTGTGTCCGTCTCTCTGAAACAAGTAAAACTTTGTGTGTTTAATATTCGTTTGATTTCACCAGAGGATGCTGGGACAAACACAGAACTACCATTCAAGATTTGCCCATGAGCAGCTGAAACATTGTTGGCATCATGAGACAATCTATGAAACCCAGAAGTACTGGAAGGACTACACACTGAGGCCAGAGACATAGGACTGGCTTTAGGGTCAGGGTTGCCTGCATGACACATGCTTCTACGTTGAAAGTCTCCAGCCAAAATCTGCTCACGCAGCCGCCTTTTGATGTCCTGTTCAGCAGTCTTCCTCTGTGTCTCACTGTCCCTGCCACTCACTGCCTGACTAAGCTGCCTGTCAGCATGCATCGCTACCACCGAGTTTAAATCTCCATTAGGTGTCAGAATAGCCATTTCAGAGCGATACCTGTCACTGTGACGTTCCTCGAGAGGCATGGTGTTTCTGGGAGTTTTACCCAGGATAGGGGTGGAAGGGTCTTCTGTGAGGATTTGTGGCAGAAGTGGCTCAGGGAATTCCCTTCGGGGACATGTGTCGATGCTTGGCTGAGGAAAATGGGCTGTACTGTATAGGTTATCTTCATGCTTCAACTGAACATTTTCTGTATGCTGTATTACTGAGCCATGTAAGCGCTCCGTAGCACCATAAGGAGCACAGGGGCTTTGAAACAATTGCTGGGGGAGAGATGAGTGAACAAAAAGATCCGACATATTTGATTCAGCCATAATTTGCTTGAGGATGTCA
Source organism: Craterocephalus fluviatilis (assembly GCA_037177075.1). Classification (NCBI taxonomy): domain Eukaryota; kingdom Metazoa; phylum Chordata; class Actinopteri; order Atheriniformes; family Atherinidae; genus Craterocephalus; species Craterocephalus fluviatilis. Next base: position 11,457 of record JBAMHT010000023.1, on the reverse strand, counting down.
TCATTTGTCTCACTGTTCCCATATGCTGGGAGGTTATCTAGTGGGTAGCCAAGCTTCTGGTACATAGCAGCATTGTTGTAAGATAGCTGTGACTGGGAGGTGCTAACAATTTTCTCTGAATTGAAGAGATCCAGGAAGGAGTTTGGCAAGTCTGCGTTCAGTTCTGACTCTTGATATGGTTTGCAAATTGTTCGCTTGGACAAATGGCCCCCAAGGGATCTAGGACTGTCAAACTGCCTGAAACACCTTCGACAAACAAATTTACCATCCCTAATGATTGCTGGACATTTGCTTCTGTGTTTTCGCGTTTGCTTCTGGTTTCCAGGACTGTTTTCAGGGCCATTTTGTGGTTGGTTGTTTTCAGTTTTGTGGCTTATGCTACCCAGAGGGGAGTAATGGGATTGTTCATGACTTTCTGTTTCCTTGATTTTCTCTCGCGTCGTCGAATCAGAGAGAAAACTGTTCCCCATCTGCAATGCACACGGTGTAAGAGCCTGTGCTTGTTGAGACATTTCCTTCGTATGATTTATGTTTGAAGCAATAATGGACTGTGTCCTACTCTTCATTAGGTGTTGCTGCAAGGATTCTGGTCTGCTCACCACTGATCCCATCATAGAGCAAGATGAAACTGGAGCACCACTACTAGAATCAACTTGTAGCATCCCTTGCAGATTAGAATGAAAGACTTGGGGAGGGTCAGAGTTAGGAATTTGTTTGCTTCCATCCACAGTGTTCCAGTTTTGACTGGCTGTAAATTGGGATGGTGTAGTTCCTGGGTTTGTATCAGTGCCCAACTGAGAGAGAACAATAGGGTTCAAAACATTTCCCATTAGCAATGAACTATTCTGGCTGTGGGCAAGTGAGGAAAGTGATTGTTGGGCAGCATAGTTGGAGCTGGTCCCTCTGTTAGCATAAGGAGATTGGATAACGTTCTGCCTCTGAACTGCATGAACCGGTATGCCCTGGACCTGCTGACTCGGAATCGAGGGGACTGAACTGAAATGCCCAACAGACGATGGGCTCCGTGCTGGAGCATAAGTTGTCTTGATTTTAGTTCGGGTAATTTTCCATTGCTCGTAGAAATCTGAGTGGACTGTCTTCATGTGCTTGGCAACACTTCTGTAGGTGCTATAGTGTCTTGTGCATGTTCCAAAAGCACAATGAAATCTCTCTCTCTGTCCCGGAGGAGGTCCTGTACTATTTGAGGGTGCTACAGGGTTTACCGGTTTGTTTCCGGTTAAGTGCTGTGGGCTTAAAGTTGGTGGGAGTGGTTGCGACATTGCCGGCTCTCTGGAAATCTGAGACAGTGGTACTGGGGGTAAGCTAGACATTTGCTGTGCTGGTAATGGTAAGTCACAGTCAGAGATGCAACGAGCTGCATCAGCATTCATGCCCGGGAAGATTTTTGGCTTGCTATGTGAAAGATTTCCAACGCTGGCTTCAAATGGAGGCACTGGATGATTATGAGGTATTCTATAATCTCCAAAACGATAACTTGTTCTGTTTGGTTCCAGCAAGCAGGAGTGTATGCTTTTAATGACAGAACTAATGACATTCCCTGCTTGGCTGGTAGTAAAAGCTGTACTCTGAGGTTCAGTTTTCACTCTGCATTGTCCAAGTGCTTCAACAGACTCTTGAGTGGATCTCACCAAACTGTCAGACACTGGAAGCTCTCCATGATTTGGATTACATGCACTTTCCCTGCTTAAATCTTCCCGGGAAGGCTCTTGTTTAAGCAGTGACTTATTGGAAAGTATTTGTTCCACCAGTGATGGACCAGGTTGTTCAGAAAATGGAAGCTGTGCAGAAGATGGGCTTTCTTCCTTTAGGGCAGCATGCTTTTCCTGGTGTAAATCCAGCTGCTGTTGTGAGTGGAACACCTTCCCACAGTCCACAACTTTACACGTGAAGGTTTTATAGTGCTGGGCCTCATGGTCATACAGCTTGAAGGCAGCATTGAAAATCTTCCCACAGTTTGGAAACAAGCATCTAGCCTTGAAAAGTGTGTGTGCTTTCCTGTGTATGAGGAGTTCAGTGTTTGACAGAAAACTGGCCTTGCAGTTCAGCTGAATACAGATGTAAGGCTTTGCACCACAGTGGACTTGTAAATGATCATTCAGATGGGTGACACTGACAAAGTGGCGGCGACAGTACTGACAAACAACCTTTTTGCTTCTCATTTCAAGGAAAGTCTTAGCTTCCTCATCGTCTCCGTGACCTTTGACATGTGCAATGAGATTTTTGAAGAACTTGAAGCTCCTCCTGCATGTTCCAACGGGACACATGTTCTCCTCAGACATCTCTGAGGCGCCTCTCATCACTTTCGCCCGACCATTTTGAATTAAATCCTCATTACACCTCAAGACGTTGATGTTTTTGTGAGGACCATTCTGTGTTTTGATCTTCAATGCTGCGATGGCCGGGGCAGCCGTTTGAGGATTAGCCAGACCTTTGTTTGTTTTCATTGCAGCCAACCTTTCCTCACAAGACTGCTTAACATGTGACGTTACATGGGGGATCAGAACATCTTTTGAGGTGAAGGTCTGAGCACATATCGGGCACGTATACGTTCCACTGCTAAGATGAGTCTGAGCATGACGGACAATCCGGTGACCGAGAAACTCTTTGTCACAGAGCACACAATACTGCATGTAGGCCTGCCAGTTTCTGAAGCGGGCCGATATAAAACCCTTTTCCCTCAGTTTTTTCATTTCTCGGTTTTTCTGCCTCTTGTCCAAGATATCCTGAAGTTCATATGTGCCGCTGACAATGTGGTCTGGAGCATTATTGAAATCATTTAGATTCATGAAGTCCTCCTCTTCCTCTGGGTTGTCAGTATCATTCAGTGAGTCAATAGACGACACTATTGAGGCCTCTTCGCCCATCAGCTCCAGGCAATGGCGCTTCAGTGTTTTCCAGTCCCAGAACTCCGGGTCAAAGGGCCACTGGGTTTTCAGAACTAAAAAGAGCTCACAACGCAGCGAGTTGGGTATACGCATATTCACCTCTTCCAGTTTTTGATCTGGTTCATTGTAAAGAGTCTCTACAGCATAGTATGCATCCACTGTGGGCTCGAGGAGGAACTCCGTCAGCTGACAGGCTCGCTTCACTTCCAGGTCAGTTGGAAGCAAACAGGAAATGGTTTTATATACAGTGGACTTGGGTTTTATATCCTCTGACTCCATCTGTAGAGCCCTTATGCACATTTCGATGCACACTGGCAGGTCAGCCTGGTCAATCTAGGGAATAAAAGGAAGCAAAGTCATTTAAATCTGACAACAACACTGAAATTTATCCTGAAAAATACTTTTAAAAAATTTGTCTGCAATTTCAAAAAGTAAAACGACTGAAGAACACATCAGATTATCAATAAAAACGGTTGCTATGGATACAAAAACATGCAGCACCAAGTACTTGGTTCTTGATGCAATAGTAAGCAGTGACGGGCTTTTCTCTGGGATTATGCCGACAACTGACCTCTGACTGGATGACCTTGATGAGGAACAGGATGTGGTACACAGACTTGGATAGCAGAGACATCTGACGGCAGCGGTCCAGGAAGGCCTGGTCCGATGGCTCCAGACGCTTCAGGAGTTTGCTCCACAACAGCGTCAGCTCCCTGTTTCACAAAAACAAAAAAGGTCCTGGTTCAATTCCTTCTGACATTCACACATTTTCTTCATTGCTAATCATTCCCTTTTTCAAAACTAACTTTTACCCCTCTGATGATTAGCGTTACCTCGGGGTAGGCCCAGGACCCGCTGGAAGGATTATATCTCAAGGCTGGCCTGGGAACGCCTCGGGATCCCCCCGGATGACCTGCTGATGTGGCCGTAGAGAGGGAAGTCTGGGCTTCCCTGCTCAGGCTGCTGCCCCCGCGACCCGACCCCGGATAAGCGGAAGAGGACGGTACGGTACAATTGTGTTTGTAAAAGTTTTGGAAAGAGAAACAGTTTGTCTCATTTCAGTTCATGGAACATTAAATAAATATTTATTCATAAATGTATGACATCATACATGTATTTAGTGTTGTTATTTTCTCTTGCAGGGAAAATAGTGAGCAAAGTCAGATTTGTTCCTTTTTTAATTTTATTTTTAAGTTCAATTTACATTGTAAATACAGAAAGGAAAAGAAAAGATACACCAATATTCCACCAAACAAACATTTATTTATCTAAAAGTATCTACAATTTCCATAAAATGTCCTATCAGACAAGTTCAGGATGAAGAGGTTTTACAATCTCATTACTGGTAGACAGCATCAGAGGTGTCAAGTATGAGTACAAATAGTTTGTTACCTTTCTTAAAGTCGAGATTTACTGGATTCACTATTTTTCAGATAACTTGTACTTCTACTTTTTACATTTTTATCCAATTATCTGTACTTTCTACTCCTTACATTTTTTAAATGGCTCAGTTATTCCTCCATAATCTAGGTTAATTTTCATACTGGCTTGCTATCATTAAAGCAAAACACACACACACACACACACACACACACAGACACTCACTGTTCCGATACCCTATTGGTTATACAATCCAGGCACATGTAGGGAGTCGGGAGGCAGAGGAACATGGCGGCATATCGGTGTACAACACAAGTGTCACCACAGTCCAGCAGAGACTTAGCAGACACATGTAGATGGTACACTGCTCTCTGTGGTTCAGACTAAAGAACAGGAAGCCTCTAGTACCCCACAGCATTAATATATTAATGTTAATGTTCCGACAAAAGTTACAGTAATGTGGCGCTGCTTAAGCTTTGGTCCGTGTAACTTTTTTCTAACATTACTTTTACTTTTATACTTTAAGGAGTTTCAAAGCCAAACTTTTACACTTTTACTTGAGTAACAAGCTTGAGCTGATGCTTCATTTTCTACTGAGAGTATTTTTATACCCTGGTATTTACTTGAGTAATGAACGCATATAGGCCTACTTTGGACACCTCTGGGAAGTGAATCACACAAGTGCAGCAAAACTCTGTGACTTTCACACCTGAGCAGGTGAATGAAGCAACTTGTTCTCCACATGGGAAACGTGCATCAGACAGTTCAGGTCTAGGAAGGTTGGAAAATGGAAAGAATGAAGGGAAAAGTCAAGAATCATGTGCAGTTTCAGTGAAATGATCCCAGAAAGCATCATGAAACCTGATGAAACCTGAGTTTGTCCAGATACCCGGGACATGAGGACATGATCTCACTGATGGACAGAGATATAATCATTTCTGTTTTTATTTATTACAGGGAAACGTGTGAGACAATCCAGGCGGGACGCCGTTCCAAAACAAAGAGGTAATAAATGAGAAAATCTCTGTTTAATGTCTCAACTATGGAGGAATATATAAAAACTAAATTTTGGAAACACTTTCCCATAAAACCAACAGTGTGTCCAAACGTTTGAATGGTTCTGTAATTACTAATACAATGTGGAAAAAAAATTCTTTATTTTGTTGATTTGTGTTTAATGAAATGGATCTGATTTCTGATCAAAAATCTTCCTGTTGGAAAATAAAGTTATAAAACAAAGATATTTCTTTGTTTTATTTCTCAACTACCAAAACAATGTAACTTGAATTAGGATCTAATTTCATTATTTTTTTAACATAAAAAATGAGATGGATCTACCGGATATGCTGGAAGGTCACCGTAATTACTATCTGGTTTGTTTCTCACTAGATGGGATTTGATAAAAAATTCTCTTGACAGAAAAAAATATCGGAAAAAAAAAATCTCAGATCAGCTTCATCCTTTTATCTGCTTCTTCAGTCTCATCTTTACCAGAAATAAAGCTGACAGATGATGTGAGGACAGAATCAGAGTGATGGACGATAACATGATGTCTTTGTTATTTACTGTGGGGGGACCAGAGAGGCGAAACGGGCAACAAGATGTTCCACAGGACCATGAAGTTGAACTGGAAAAGCTTGGATCAGACCAGGCTCAAGGTAATCACTGAGGAAATGTCTGTTTTATTTTTCAAAAACTAAAAGACTTAAAATAATCTTGTTTCAGTTGTTATTTATTGGACTTGACCTACCGATCTACCGATAGTGAGTCAGAGTTAGACATCTGCTCAGAAACACGAGAAGATGAAGCAACAATGCAGACTATAGTTGTGTTGTACATAACAGAATATATTTTCTTACATTTCTGTTATTCTATAGAAGTGTACTCTAAATCCTGACTTTTAGACTAGTAACCCTTTACATTTGATTATACTTCCTTCTCAGCCTGATGAGGGTATTTTTTCTGATATTAAATTAATTAATTAATTAAAATGGACACATTAAAGTTCCTGAAGTGCATGTAAAAAATAACAATGAGTATGAAGCTCTTTTGTTCTGTCTTATAGGTGCAGAGGATTGATGAGGATGGCAGGAGGAAGAGGAGGGATCAAACAATCTGAACTAATGCTGTGTCTGAATGTGCTCCCTGTTCCCTACATAGTGCTCTATATAG
>JBAMHT010000022.1:22315817-22329407 GCA_037177075.1 Craterocephalus fluviatilis | reverse complement strand
ACCATAACACACAATGCTGAAATGGTTTATGCATGTTTCTAGAGCAAAACATGCTACTTTAAGATAGCTTCTTTTTGTTTGTTTTTTGGTGGGGGTTTTTTCAGAGGAGCCATTGACTACATCAACAAGACACAATCTGGGTGCTGCACTAACCTGCCTGCAGCCTGGATCTTTCATTAACTAAAAAAATGTATTGGTGCATTATGAAACTCAAAATACAGCAAAACAAACCTTGGACTGTTAAGCAGCTAGATTTAGCAAATGTGAATGAAGCAGCATTTTACTTCCAAAGTCCCAGGCTACACAATGCACAAACTGTTAAATTTTTTTTTAAATCTGCTGCTGCCATCATATTCAAGATAAGCATGTTTTTTTTGTTTTTTTGGAGCAGAATGCCTCACTCTTAATAATAAATGTTTCTGTTTTATTAAAAATAAACAATGTGTTAATGAGATTTGCAAATCATTCTGGCAACTGGTGAGAACAAAATTGTGTGTGCATGATGTCTTTCAGATTTAGTCAAAACTGTAGTTTATGTATCTGGCTCCAAGTTGTAACTAAAGGAAGCCGTGATGTAGCAGAGATCAATGTACATTTCTCATTAAAGCACGGTGAAATTTGTTTTTTTTTTATGGCAACCAAAGGGAAATGGGTAGAACTTCAGCTTCACTTTATTAAATCTCCCTTCAAGGGTAAATTGGTTTCCAGCAAATATCCTTCATATAATTCATATGTGATGGGCATAAAACATTCACGGTAGGACATGGAAACATTGTCTTAAAAAAAGCATGGTATTCTTATTCTCAAAAAAGTTTTGTCTTTCAGGTTTCCAGGGGACCCAAAGCTCCAAAATATACATATGTGCAACTAGATGGTCTAAAAGCTGGTTCTGTTGTCAGTGTATATGGTGTGGTGGTGTTCTTCAAACAGCCTTTCAAGAGCCGTGGCACAGGTAAGTCAGGAGCCCTAATCAGCTATATTTGATGCATTTCCCAGACAGATGGTGGCTCTCTAAAACTATACTTTCAGGTAGATGTTAATGCTAACATCATCATCAATGCAATGTTTAAAACAATATGCATGTTCACCATTTTAGTTTTGTGTTTTCTTCCTACTTTGTTTTGTTCATGCCAATTGGCACGAAACACGTTATTTAATCATAAATCAATGTATTTGACAGTTTAATAGGATTATAAATCATATTGCAGGAATCATAACAGTCTGGAAGGAAGTTTTTGTTCTTTTAACCATTAGTTTTCATGCGATAATGGCAACAGTTGTTTCTGACAGCAGGTTTTTCTCTATAGATTTCTGCTCCAGTCTTAAGATCACTGACCAGTCCAACCAAAGAGTAGGCTGCACCATCTTCCATGAAAAGCTCGAGAAACATCCCAAAATCTATCAGATTGGAGATATCATTCGCTTGCATAAAGTCAAGGTTCAAAATCACCAGTAAAACGATACAAGAGTGTAATGAGATAATTTATGATGGAGGTGAATAACTTATCCAACATCTCTCTGTACAGGCTCACTTATTTCACAATGCCATGACGCTAGTCAACACGTTCGGTTTCTCTGTGGTGACATTTGATGGAGCAGTGGGGAGTGCAGTGGAACCTCGAACATCCAGTGTCTCATTCCACTTTGACGAGGAGGATCAACGCATGGTAGAGGAGCTGAGATCCTGGGCTGCCAGTCAGGCTGTCCTTCCTTCAGTTTCAGCCTCAGTTCCCCTGTCTGCCGTTAAGCCCAAAGACTACTTCAATTTGACCTGCCAGCTGCTCGCCAAAGCTCCCATAGACACCACCTGCACCCTGCTCAAGGTAAGAAACCTGACAAAACAGCAGGTTTTTACTGGTAGAAGTCAAACTCATTGCAGATGTATCACTAATTAAAAGGGATAAACAAATGTTTCATTTTGAATTTTCAAATTCAAACATTGTAATTGCAAGAACCGCGTCAAATTTTCATGTTGCATGGCACTGTATCCATGTTTCAAACCTGCGGCTTTCATGGTTTTACGAATCCACTCCAATTCCATTTTACTATGTACAATTGCAGATAAGGTTTATTTTAATTCTAATTCCTTTCTATTCTTCAGCTGCCATTCTTTGCTTCTTGGCATCTTTGCTTTGCCACAGTCATCTTGTGACAGGTACAATTGGCTGTAAAGTGATGTCACATTATCTATCTATTTTTGTCAGCTCATTGCACAGATTTATTATCTTACAATGATTAACAGTTTTTTTCCCCATAAATAGTCGGTATGGGCTTTTCCTCTTAAGTACCTGTAATATACTTTCAAATCGTAGTTGTACTTGCAAAGCAATTCAGTATCACATATACTGAAAATATTGTTTTAGAGAGCCACCATCTGTCTAACACATAAACAAACATAGAAAGAAAGACAATGAAAAAAATAAAATGATCCCTGAACAACACAAAACAAAATGTAACTGTGAGCAAGAGAAATGGAAACGTCTTTTGCTTATTACTTTCATGGTTTTGTTTCTTTTAGGTATGGGATGGGACCAGATGTCCTCACACTTTGCTAAAAGTAATCGTCGAGCCCAATGCCATAGAGGGACCATGCTCCTTTTCGAAAGAGAAAGAAGACATGATCGCTAATGTTCTTGTCTATGCCAACCATGTTGAGTTTGCCAGACAACTAAAGGTCAGAATTCAACAAATTCTCACTGACTTTCTTTATTGTTTATTCAGCTCTACATTTGACCCGTTAGTTTTAAACTGCAGCGCATTATTGGTAAGATAAATTGCTCACTTTAACAGGTATTTTCACAGTTTCCACTTCTCTCATTGTGCTTTTTGGTGCCATAGACCCTTTTTGTTTTTAAGTTATGACACTAAGGTCCGTGCCCCTTCCGTTCGCTCTATTTTTATTTCCGACATCTAAATTAAAAAATGAAAGTTGTGTTTTCCGTTTTTGGAAATATGAAATACATGTTAAAAATTGAATAAATGACTGTTTTGTTTTCCATTTAATCAAACGTTATCTGTTTTCTGGTTTATGCACAAACAACATTTGAAAAAACGGGAAATGTGCTTTTGAACGGGTGACAATTACTCCCAAAAATTTGTGCAACATGTGAAACACATGTCCATGTGCCTGTATAATTCGTGACAGGGCTGCAGGTGCAGCACGCGCTGTAGCATCCCGGATTGATAACGGGGTCTCTTTCACTGATGGTTCACATCCTTTCTTATGCATCCATGTATGCAAACACACCGTAAGAGCTACAAACAAATAACATACAGTTAGTAACTCTTAAAACATGGTTTTACCTTACATTATACACCTCATGAATTGTTTTGTCCTTAATTCATCTTTAAAAATCTCTCCTTTGAGTGCTACTGTATATTCTTCCCATGTATTTATTACACATTTTAACCTTGTCTTTTACTCCTTTACATTTTGCACAAAATCAAATATAATCAACATGTTACAATCGTTTACCTTTCTATTTATACCATTACCACTGAAACTAATAAAACTGTACCTAATATGGACGTAACCTTTATCAAAGAGCAGCAGGACCCCCCGGTGGGCCAAAACGCAAGCAGCAGGTTGGTTTTCTAACTTTGTAAAATATAACAAACGACTTTCACATAACAAAACGTTACTAACCTTATTTCCTCATCAACCAGGTGCTAAAGAACCGTAAGTAGCTTTACTTTATGCCTTTCGTCGAACTTTTCCCACTTTTTGATTGTGCAGTAAGCTTCAGACCGCATGTGGCTTCATGCTGCTGCCGTAAACATGTTTTTTTTTTGCAGCAGCAGCCGCAGCAATTACGACTGCTTTACGGTACCTCACCCATCTGAACCTTTCAAACTAAAAGCCTTAGATATGTTTAAAGCATCAAACATTTCCTGAGCCATTTTATAATAGATCCAGCATTAACAAGGTCATTTACACTCCCACCAAATCATTAGAGCTTAACTACTGACTAGATGGAGCGACAATGATTTCTGATGAAGAAATGACCTGTAAACATGACAGTCCATGAAAACTATATAGTCCATGTGAATAAATCTGTAAATGTACAAGGAGGTTAAACAGTCTCTAGGAGCAGAACCAGTTTTTGCACCGGGCGTTCCACTGTTGATGTTCTACCAGAACATTGTCCTTTCTCTGTCTTCCTTTCTCCAAAGCGAATCTTTACCTTTCTTACGAGTCCATCTTTGTCAGAAACTGTGTCCATAACTCGTGCCAATCTCCATTCATTGCGTGGTGAATCATCTATCTTCTCCAAGACAATGTCTCCTACTTTCAAGTTTCTTCTAGGGGTGTGCCATTTCTGCCTTGTTGCGATGTTGGACAGATACTCCCGTTTCCAACGAGACCAAAACTGCTCTGATAAAAACTGCACCTGCCGCCACCTTTTACGGGCATAAATGTCCTCCTTGATGAATTTACCTGGAGGCGGTAGGGCTGCCTTGGACTTCATAGTAAGCAGATGATTCGGGGTTATTGGCTCTGGGCTATTTGGGTCATTTAAGTTGTCCATTGTAAGAGGCCTGCTGTTTACAATCGCCATTGCCTCATAAAGGAATGTCCTTAGCGATGCATCATCTATTCTGCCTGATGCAAGTGACGCTGTAGAGCGCAGAATGTTGCGAACTGTTCTGATTTGTCGTTCCCATACTCCTCCTGTATGGCTTGAATGAGGGGAGTGCATTTTGAAATCGCACTGTTTCTCAGCAAGAAATGTGGTAATGCGGTTAGTGTCCACCTGCTTTAAGGCTTCTTGCAGCTCATTTCTTGCTCCGATGAAGTTACTTCCTTGATCACACCTTATCTCACTGACTGCGCCTCTTATGGCTATGAAACAACGAAGTGCGTTGATGAAGGCGTCTGTAGTCATGTCATCTAGCATTTCTATGTGTACTGCTCTGCAGCAGAGGCATGTGAAAAGAAGTCCATAACGCTTGTGTACCTTGCGAGCCTGTTTAGTAAAAAAGGGGCCGAAACAGTCCATTCCACAAAATGTGAATGGTGGAGACGGGTCTACACGCTCTGGTGGGAGATCAGACATTTTCTGCTCCTCTGTGCCTCTCCTGAGTCTGCGACACTTTACACATTGGTGCACAAAGTTTGCTACCGCTTTATTTATGCCTGGTATCCAAAATCCATTTGATCTGATCTCATTGATTGTCAGTCCTTTTCCCTGGTGCTGCACTTTGCTGTGAAAATGGGCTATTATTAGCTGAGTGACATGGTGGGCCTTTGGAACAATGACTGGATGTTTCACAGCAGAGGGAAGGGATGCATTTTTGAGCCTTCCTCCCACCTTAAGGAGTCCATCACTATCAAGAAAGGTGTCCATTGGAAACAGTTTGCTGTTGTGGGGAAGTGCCTTTCCAGTTTTGAGCATCTTTATCTCCTGTGCGTATTCATTTGCTTGCATGTCTTTTAGAATGACTCTTTGTGCATCTTGTCTTTCTTGCACCGTGCTGTGGTCTGTTGTTTTATCTCCTTTGGCACAACGAATGAGTCGAGCTACAGCTTGAGTGGCTTTGTACCATGAGGAAAACTTTGTTAACTTGTCGGATAAACCTTTGTTTTCTGTTTTGAGAGTGTTCAGAGTGTGTACCGTTTTGACCTCTGGATCTCCAAGTGGTATGTTTGTGTTGATGTCGGCAGCCGGAGGTATGTCTTCTTTCCACAGGAACTGTGGCCCTCTGAACCAGTCTGAAATCATGAGCTCACTTACACTTAAGCCTCTGGAAGCGATGTCTGCAGGGTTTTGCTCAGACGGAACATATCTCCACTGTTGGGGGGAGCTGTTGAGCCTTATCCTTTGAACTCTGTTGGACACAAATGTATGAAAACGGCGTGCCTCATTGTTAATGTACCCTAAAACTGCTTTAGAGTCCGTCCAGAAGTACTCATCTATCTGTGTTAGTCCAAGCTCATCCTTTAACATGTTGCTTACAGTAACCGAGACAACAGCAGCTGTCAGTTCGAGTCTTGGTATTGTTGTCACTTTGATGGGAGCAACTCTGGTCTTTGCTGTGACCAAAGCACAATGCACATTTCCCTCTTTGTTCACATGTCGTAGATAAGAGCACTGACCATAACCGTGTGAGCTAGCGTCAGAGAAATGATGCAACTCTGTTTTCACTGCTGGGCCAAAATCTTTAGGAAGGTAACAGCGTGGTATGATGACCTTCTCTAATTTCTCAATGTCTCTTTTCCACTTATCCCACACTGGCCTTAGTTCACTAGGGAGGGGATCATCCCAGCCCGTGCCTTGTTTGCATGCCTGCTGAAGCACTCTTTTGCCTGTTAGCACATAGGGAGAGATGAATCCCAGCGGGTCATAAAGTGAGGCAACCAAAGATAGGATGCCACGCCTTGTGGCAGGTTGGTCGTTGGTGCAAAAGCGAAACCTAAGTGAGTCTGAATCAATGTGCCAGTGAATGCCAAGTGCTCTCTCAAGTTTAGAGTCATTAAATGCAATGTTGCCTGCTTGCAGCGGAGAGGCACGTTCAGATTCTGGAATGGTTTCCAACACTGTTTTCTCATTACTCACAAACTTGTGCAGTCTGAGGCCAACTGAAGCGCAGAGTGTCCGAGCCTCCTGAGCAAGCTGAATAGCTTCCTCGATGCTTGAAGTACTGGTAACACCGTCATCGACGTAGAAATTTTTCATGATGAACTGTGAAGCAAGGGGAAACTGTGTCTCGTTCTCTTTAGCAAGATGCTTCAAAGCGTAATTGGCACATCCTGGTGAGGATGTGGCACCAAAAAGGTGCACTTTCATCCGATAGTCCTGGGGCTCAGTGTTCAGGTTGCCCTTTTTCCACCACAGAAATCTTAGATAGTCTCTGTCTGCCACATACACATGAAATTGGTGGAACATTTTTTCAATGTCACACAATAGTGCAACCTGATGCCTTCGGAATCTGATGAGAACGCCATTGAGACTGTTCAGCAAGTCTGGGCCTGAGAGCAAATGTTCATTGAGACTGTTACCTTTATATTTCGCTGAGGCATCGAAAACTACTCGGAGTTTGTCTGGCTTTTGAGGATGATATATCCCGTGGTGAGGAATATACCACCTTTCTCCTTCCTTTGCTTCACTGTGTACTTCCTCAGCATGGCCTCTTTCTATGATTTCACTCATAAACTTTACATATTGCTCTTTGTATTTCTGGTCCTTTGACAGTTTGTTTTTGAGGCTCTGAAGTCGCACAATGGCTGTTTGTTTGTTGTCCGGTAAGTATGGCCGCTCCTTAAATGGAAGTGGCATTTCATAATGTCCTTCTGTGTTCTTGTAAATGCCTTCCTTTAACGTGTTCAAAAACTGTATGTCATCTTGAGACACTGACCTGTTGTCCTTGTGATCATCCTTGAAGTCGGACTCGAGAACCTTGAGCACGTCAGCTGGAGTCACTGGGGGAAGCTCTTTGACTGAAACTCTGTGGCAAACAGGTGACATGCTTAAAGAGTCATGGTGAGATATGGTGCCAACAATACTCCAGCCCAATGCTGTGCGGACTGCATAAGGTTCGTTCTCTCCTCCTAAGATTACCTGCCTTGGAGCCAGTGCCTTAGAGCAGTTGTAGCCTATTAACAAGCCAACTTCACAGTCCAACTGTGGTGGAATCTCATTTGCTATTACCTTAAGATGATCCCATTGTCTTGCCGTATCACAGGTTGGAATGTGAGAGCGGTTCGCTGGTATGCAGTCTTTGGTGTAAGCAGGAGGGAGTTCTATCACATCTGAGGAGTTGTAGCCTCTCACTCTGAGACCTGAGACACATGTGCTTGGCACAACAACATCTTTACCAAGCATTGTGGTGAGCTTTAATCTTATTAAGCTGGACTTAGCTTTAACACAATCAGACACGTCTTTGTCAATAAACACTGTGTCACTTTGCGTGTCTAAAAGTGCATAAACTAACCTTTCCATACCTGGACGTTGTTCTGAAGAAACCCATACTGGTACGATCATTGATGTACTCATGCTGGTTTTGTTGGTTTCAGCATTAAGAGACAAGGTAGTTGCAGTTTGTTCAGTATTGCTTTGACTTAAGTTTATGGTTGATTTGTTGTTATAGTTGAAGTCGTGGAGACAGGTAGGGTGTTTTTTCTTGCATACTTCACACACAAGTCTGTAACGACAGTCCTTCGCACCATGCCCTGGTCTTAGACAGCCGTAACAGAGATTTTTCTCCCTTATGAACTTCCTTCGTTCCGCAAGTGCTTTGTCTTTAAACTGTGGGCAGCTGTGAAGCTTGTGTCCATTGTCTTGACAGAGCATGCATGGTGGTTTTATGTTTGACCTTTGTTTTGCGTTTTCAGTCTCTGGTTCCATCTGTGTGTGTAGAACGCTTGAGGTGGGTCCCTTTTCCCTTTGGTAAGTTTTACTAGCACTCTTGATTAGATCTGTAGTGTGGAGAGCATGAAATGATGTAACTGGGTTACACACAATTTCGGCTTCGGATATCATGAACTCTGCAAAGTCCCTTAAACTTGGAAACTTTCCACCTTCTTTCATGAACTGGGTGGCTTGTCGATTCCATCTTGTAGCTGCCCAATCTGGTAGCTTTTGAACAAGCTTTTGATTTTCTTCACAGTCATTGAGAATGTTTAAACCTTCAATGTGTGCTGAAGCCTCATAACACGTTAGAATGAAATCAGCAAATGCTCTAAATCCTGTAGAGTCCTTTGTTTGTATCTTTGGCCATTTTGCCAGTCTTTCTCTAAATGCCTTCTGAATGACAAACGAATGTCCATACCTTTGGTTGAGGCGCTCCCATGCGTCCTTGTATGCGTCACTATCATTTCTATAGAAGATGCCATCAAGTGCCTTTCGGGCTGGACCTCCAACATATTTCTTTAAGTAGTGTAATTTGTCAGCAGGTGAAATGTTCTTTTTATCAATAAGTGCAGTAAATGAAGCTTTCCACTCAATGAACTGTATTGGATCACCTGTGAACATGGAGGGCTCTGGTACTGGCAGTCTGTTTATGGCAATACTGTCCTGTATTGCTTGAGCTAAGTGAAGGATGTCAGCTTGTGGAGGCGAGGTAGGCATTACATGACTGCTTGGAACCTGAACAGGAGCCGAACCTGGAGGTGTTCTTTGAGCTGCTCTGCTTATGTCTGTAGATTGAGCGCTACAATCACTCTTCATCTCTTGATCATAAGCCATTACTCTAGCTTGTGCAGCCTTTAACTCCTTTTCAGCCTTCAGCCTCTCTAACTCACGTTTTTGAGATTCAAGCTCCCTTTTTTGTTTTTCCTCTAAGAGTTGAATCTTTTCCTTTTGCCTTTCCTCTTCTAATGACACTTCATACTCTACTTCCTTAGCTGCTAACTCTGCTGCAGCCTCAGCTCTCTTTGCAGCTACTACTGATCTTGCAGACTGAGATCTACTCACAGAAGAATGTTTACTTGAGAGTGTGACAGAAGAACTGTAGATGGAACGAGCATAGTCTGGATTAAGGAGCTCACGGAGACGTATCTTCACTTTGTTGCCATCAAACTCATCTATACCTGAGAGTCTTTCATGTGCAACCTTGATAATGTCTCTGGTAACGGCTTCACATGCATCTATGAGTCGTCTTGTGTTACTGGAGGGCGTGATGTGTTCCCTAATTTCCATATACAAACTTATGACATTGTCTTTTTCCTTCTCTAAGATGTCCACGAGTGAGGTTACTTGACTGTTTGAGATGTCTCCTTTTAACTGCTCTCGTGTTGTACGTACTTGTTTTCTCCATTCATCATAAGCTTTAAGAAGCTTCCTTTCCCTTTTGCGGGTTTCCTCCTGTTGATAATGTTGCATTTTTTCTGTGGGCTTTCTCTGACGAGCGACGTGGTGCTCCTCTCCTTCATTCAACTGGAGATCCTCCATTTCCTTTTCAGACGTTTCCATGTTGAGGATGAGATGATACCGTAGACCCTTGGAGTAAGCTCTTACTGTAGCATCCCGGATTGATAATGTGGTCTCTTTCACTGATGGTTCACATCCTTTATTATGCATCCATGTATGCAAACACACCGTAAGAGCTACAAACAAATAACATACAATTAGTAACTCTTAAAACATGGTTTTACCTTATTTTATACACCTCATGAATTGTTTTGTCCTTAATTCACCTTTAACAATCTCTCCTTTGAGTGCTACTGTATATTCTTCCCATGTATTTATTACACATTTTAACCTAGTCTTTTACTCCTTTACATTTTGCACAAAAATCAAATATTATCAAAATGTTACAATTGTTTACTTTTCTGTTTATACTATTACCGCTGAAACTAGTAAAACTGTTCCCAATATGGACGTAACCTTTATCAAAGAGCGGCAGCACCCCCCGGTGGGCCCAAACGCAAGCAGCAGGTTGGTTTTCTAGCTTTGTAAAATATAACAAACGACTTTCACATAACAAAACGTTACTAACCTTATTTCCTCATCATGCCTTTCGTCACTTTTAGATTGCCCAGTAAGCTTCGGACCACAGGTGGCTTCATGCTGCTGCCGTAAACATGTTTTTTTTTTTATTTTGCAGCAATTACGACTGCTTTACGGTACCTCACCCATCTGAACCTTTCAAATTAAAAGCCTTAGATATGTTTAAAGCATCAAACATTTCCTGAGCCATTTTATAATACAGCCAGCATTAACAAAGTCATTTACATAGAGTACTCTTTGTCTCTATAGGGACACCTGCCACTATTACCATATCTGTGAAGCATGCTGCTTAAAGGTATACAGTTCGACAGTATGCAGAACAAACCGTTGCTTATGAAAATGTGTTAGAAAAAAAAAAAAACAAGATATCTGGAGTAAATGAAGATAAATGTTGATATTCTTCCTGTCACATACATTTTGGTGTATGTGTGTGGGAGCTGCTTTAACTTGTGTTTTACATACAGATTGCAGCTGTGGAGAACAGTACAGTGAAGAAAAACATGGAACAGATTTATTCTTTGCAATGCTCACACTTGCACAGAACAGATGCCTATCTGCATGTTTTTACATTTTGAGTTCAGTGGTTGAAATTGAAAGCAGCATACATTTTCTGCTTCATCATCATTTTTTATGGGTGTCAAATATATTACTCCCTCATGAATCAATCTCTTCATCAGCCTTGTGAACTCAAGTGTGTAGTTCTTTATGTGTTAATAAACGTACTGTATGTGTGTTTATTGGTTGGCTTGATTCATTTAATTGAATTACTTTGATTGACTTTTTTATTTAAATATGTCAAAAACATAACAGATAGAAAGAGTAGGACTTAACACAACAGGCAATCCAGGAGAAACAACAATGCAACAACATGATAAAAGGAGAAGCATCATGTCATTCATCACCGTAGTTTTATGCACTAATGTTTGTTTATGTTTATAAAGTTATTTTGTAACTTTACATCTGTAAAAAGGAAAAGATGTGTGACTCTTTTTTTAAATAAATAAAATAAAAGCACTCAGTAATGCTAAAGTGAAATTAAAGTGTTGCTTCAGTTTTTATGTAAAATAATCTTGCAGTTTATATTTCCAGTTTATATTTCCGAGTGATATACCCCATTCTCCATCCAGATATTTTCTTTCAAGTGAGCAGTTTTAATAAAGACACCTTGAAATTCCAATGGGATGGATCATAGTTAGGGCGATATGGCCAAAAATTAAAATCTCAGATTTTTTAAAACCAAATCCGATTTTCGATTTTAATCCTTTTTTTTTAATCTTCCTGTCTTTTTCTTTAAAACAGATCACAAATATTAGATTTTATGGGAAAACATGATTTTATTTCAATCACCCATTCAGAAAGTTGATCTAAATTCAAAGTGCAGATAGTTTAAGTTGTGAAACAAACTTGTAAAACAAGCTGGCAGGCCCTACCACTGTAAACAATGAAAAGATAACTTTCACTCATACAGTTGTACAGGTGAGGGAAGGCAACGTCGGCAAAATATTTCCGATTAAGGAAATCTCGATTTTCCAAAAAATTAAATCCTCATTAATAGCAAATTCGATTTATCGATAAAATCGATTTATTGCCCAGCCCTACTTTACACAGAATTAAACTTTGAACCATGCAGCTGCTGCTCGCCCATGCAGTTTCTCCATGTTTGGTAAACAATGTCTGGCTTTTTCATAAATAACCTTACAGTGCTTACAGAAGCATGACTCAGCAACTTGAGCAGAGATTACCAGGCCCGCTCTTTCCCACTCAGCAGCTGACCATCAAATCTGTTAAACATGATGCAGCTTTTTTTCATCCCCCCTTAACGGGCAGATGAAACTGGTTGCACTTGCTACTTAGTCATTTAGAAGAATTTATTTTCCTGACAGCCACATAACTGATCTAATTTAACACTCCTACTCCACCACAACTCCTGCAGTTTGCGTAGCTGGTTTATGTGATGTTTTCTTTGTGGTGTAAGATTATGAATTTAATAATTTCGGGTAAATACTGTGTGATATATTACATGGTGCTAAAGGAAATAAAGAACAAAATATGCTAACAGATGTGCAGAATTTGTATTCTTCATTGGGGTTCAAACACTTTTTGATACAGAAGAAATTTACTTTTAAGTCAGAAATAAGTGTTTCTGCCTCTCCATGTATAAATGTTAGCAGCTAATATGCATTTAAAGTCATTTTCCTATTAAGAAATTTAAGCAGGCTCATAAGGATTATGTTATTTTTGCAGTATTTCTACATATCACTTGCATATCTGCCTTTGCACTTCTTACCGACACTACTGGTACATTAATGTGCAAAAAAAGAAAATGTCTATTTTTGGTAAGACTCTAAAGCCCCTGACAAGCCCAACAAACTGAAGGTAGCCTTAAGATGATTCTCACCAAGTTGCACCCCCATTTTATTTAAAAAGTCTTAATTCTAGCCATTACTTTTATTAAAACATCATTACATTTGGCAATAACTCCAAAGATGTTTTCTTCCCCTTCATTAGTCTCTTCTTTGCTAACCAGCTCTTACAAATGGCACATTATGTCCTCAACATTGTAATACGCACCCAGTTGTGTTGTTCGCTCTGAATACATTACCTGAGAAACAGAAGCCGTACAGCCGGAGAGGGACTCGAAGCCGTTGCATCTCACAGAAACAACGGAGACAGAGCTGCAGCGTCAAGCGGTCACACGGTGAAGTCCTCCTGCTTGGAGAGCAGGAGCAGCGCTGCGTTGGTGCAATAGATCCTGCAGCGCTTTCATGCCTTTGTTTTCATATGCACTTTGGCAAAGAATGTTTAAGTACAGAAATCAGATCAACATTTTGGCTAATGACTGGACTCTACGGATTTTTCTCTTCTGATGTGCTTCCTTTCCAAATTGCGGCAAGTAAAGCAGATGCCGCCACGGTCTCAACCTTTGGCTCCAGAAACAGGCCGAGATGTGAAGTACGGAGATCTTCCTCTTCAAAATTCCGATGGCAGAACAAAAATGCAACTATGCAGAGACAAGCTGCTCTGCCTCGAGCTGCTGCAGATGCTGAACCAGTGATCTCTGCCCCAGTGTGATGCGGGCAACAGATGAAAAGACCACCAGGGGCCGTGTGCTTCCACATGGGCGCCGCCTGACGGAGGTAAC
>JBAMHT010000022.1:22275400-22286625 GCA_037177075.1 Craterocephalus fluviatilis | reverse complement strand
GTCTTGGGAAAGCATATTATAAAAGGCACAACTTAATTTCCACTATTGACTATAAAAATCAACGTCAACTACTAATCCAGGGTCCAAAACATTGTAGTAATGTCACATCCTGCTAACTTCCTCTTATCGTCACAGGTGAAATTTAAATTGGCTGTGCTCGTGTTTACAAATGGACTACAAAACGTGTGAAGATGAACTAATGTACTCACCAGAAAACATATCATTAACGATAATTAACGTGCAGCACCGCGAACTACAATGCTATTTAATGTTATTTGTTTGCGACTTAATCTGAAATAGCTTCTCATGCTAATCGTGCTAACTGGCGCTAGCTTAAAAGCTAGCGGAAACCCGTTTTACTAGTTCTTCTTCACAAAAGAAACTAAAGCACCGGATATTTACACATGCACGTCAAACCAATTCTTCCTCACCTGGAATTATCACTAAAGTACGTCTGTTTGATTTCTACAACGGTATTATTTTGGGCAGCTTTCTAAAGATATATGCTGCCTAAAACACTAGCTAGCTCAACAGATAACAACAAAGGAGCAGCGCTCGCGCAGAAACCCTCAGTTATCAGAGGCTCGCGGCCTTAAAGTCACTCACCAAATCCCGTGTGTCTTCCATTAGCCCTTCATATAGACGTTTTAGTTAAACCGACTGCTAGAAAAATAAAAATTAAAGAAATAAAAAAAATCCCACGCACGGGATAAATTTAGGTATGAAATACTAAAAAGTATAAATGAATACTACCTAACAGGATATCAACAAATAGCATACTGCTATTGCGCATGTGCGAGCGTAACCTACTTTCGTGTGATTGGTGACTTCTGAATGGAGGTCATCGACTGATACAGAAACCAAACAGTGGACTCAGGGAAATAAATGAATGAAAGACCTCCTCAGTTCAAACCTTTATATATTATTTCTTAACTTTAAATCTAACATAACATTTTTTGTTTTGAAACCTGCATCCACATCATGAAAAACATTTTAACTAAAAAATGCAAATTGTTGTGAAATAAATCCTTTATTGTAATATAGGGGAATTTCTTACACTACTCAAAAAAGTGGTACAGAAAATGCCATATTTTTATACACAACGTATGCAGTAACATTTTTAATTTGCAAAATATCATGAACTTGTACTTAAACATACAATTAGAGAAAGAAAAACAACCCACCACAAACCAGCTGCCTTCAGTGTTTTTCCATAATACTGACATTCTGATTTTACTTCTCTCTCACTTCTTGAACTTACATATAAGCAAAACAGCACAGGGTCCAAGAAAACAGCAAAAAAGGCAAAAAGAAAGACATGAATGTGTCTGGAAGAACTCCGACATGCTCATCAGGTTGGTAGGCTCCACCAAGAGGATTGTTGCTGCCAAGTTTGGGTAGGAAAAAATAACCTCTTTCTCATCCGTATGGATGGTTGATGCTGGCAGAGAGAAGGCGTGATCATCATTTTACTGGGTAGACTGTGGTAGAATCACCTAGAACATGGAGAGGACTGGTACCTGTACGCTGGTGTCAGAACAGCTCATCCTCTATAACATCGTCAACGCTTCCTGAGATTGATGCAGCTTCTGAGGAGGGAAAAAAGCTAGGTCAGCATTTACAACACAGTCCAGGAGCTGGACAGAGAACCAACCCCAGACCTCTCAGCCACTGTCCTGCAGGCCCGGCTTGAGCCTTCACAGGGCCCCAAGCATAATCAGATTATTTTTGGGGGTGAGAGACACCTCAGCAGCACTGGCACCTGATCATTTCACACACAGTAAATATTATACAGCCTTTTATTTACATTATTTGTCTTTGCCTTCTGTCATACTGGCATCAGTCTGGCTCTGTTTTCTTACCTTAATTTTAATCTAGAAAACCGGTTTAATATCCATTTAGACTATTCAATAAGCAGTCTAGCACATAATGCAGCAGATTGAATTTATATTTCAGTCACATTCCAAGTAAATATGTTAACCAGGTTAAAAGCTTTTTGTTTTAATATTTGAAACACGAGTGGTTGATAAGTGTACAGTAAAACTGGAGCCAACTTATCCGTGACTTCTTAGGTTCTACAGAACTCTACTGCCCAGAAAACTTTATGTGGTCAATGACAAAGCCAGGAGGAATTGATTAGATGCTTATAAAATAGCTTTATGTTTATCCACCCTGACCAGGAGGAGTTGATGTCGTCGTTCTTTGGATATTTTGAAGAGTTTTGACGGCAAATCCATAACCAATGAGAGACTCTTTCTGCAGCATCCCCTATTCTTCAACCCCCAGTCACCCTCTCCTTCCCTGTTACTCCTACAGCGGGGAGCACTCTCCACATCAACTGCTGGGAATCCTCTCAAGCCGAGCATCCATCCTTGCCCTCCATCCTTTCCTTCCTTCTTCGTGCACAAGGTCCAGGTATTTGGGGCTTTTCTTTTCACACCCTTCTTCTCATGGGACTACAAGTTCTGACCATGCTTCTCCCAGCAGGCCGTTTCTGTTGCCCTTCCATGCTTTCTGTCATAGTTGACACAGTTTGTGTGAAGGTCATATCTGCTTTGGGATCATCTGGTCATTTAAGCTTTAAAGCACGATACTTGGTGTTGTCCTACAGGGGTGCAATCCACCAGGTTTCAGTGTTTTCCTGCTTCAACACACCTGAATCATATTAAATGGCTGTAACAGCCAGTTCTGCAGAATGACTGGAGCGGCGACACGTGGGAAACCTGCTGGATTGCAAACCTCATAGGATTGAACATATCGAAGCGTTAGGGGGCAAGTTCTCTCTCTCTCACATCTTTTAGACTCTCTTGATGCATTTTGCTTTTTTTGGTGAGATTCTGTCCGTGCACAGAAACTGTTAGAAAATCATCAAACATTAAATTTGTTTTACACGT
The DNA here is from genome assembly GCA_037177075.1 of Craterocephalus fluviatilis. Classification (NCBI taxonomy): domain Eukaryota; kingdom Metazoa; phylum Chordata; class Actinopteri; order Atheriniformes; family Atherinidae; genus Craterocephalus; species Craterocephalus fluviatilis. The sequence goes on along the minus strand of JBAMHT010000022.1, from coordinate 22,283,731 downwards.
TTTCATGACTCACTCACAACAACCAAACATTTAAAAATGTTTAGGACTTTACCTCCTTAAATGCGAGTTTGGTCCACCCAGTTAAACTCACCTGATAAACTGATGCAGGACAGACTCAGCTCTGATGATGCTCCTATTACATCATCCTGCAAAAGGACAAGACTTCTGTTCACTCAGATTAACCCCTACATTACAAAATCTTCCCAAACTTTGGAACAATGTAGGAGCTTCATACTTCGGTCCTTGAGAGCCATCATCTTGCAGGTTTTTGTTTTTCCTGCTCCAACACACCCAATTCAAATTAAATGGGTCCACCATTAGCTTCCTGTTGATGTCAGTCAGAAGTGAAACATCTAAAACCTGCAGGATGGCGGCTCTCCAGGACAAACCGCTCATTATGACCTGTAATGGCTGCAGTAATACAGTGTAAAAGGATGTGTATGTGCTCATATGTGCTTTAGTGTTTATCTGCCATGAAAACTGCAGCTGAAAACATCGAGCCAGCTCAGTCCAGATGCCACTTAAACAATCACCTTTGCGGTGGTCTACTTTCCTTGAAGAAAAGGGTGAAACTCACCAGCATCCTTTGCAGAGAGCCCAGTTTGTCCCCTTCACTCTTCCCATTCAACATTTCCTGGAAGCTGACAGCGTGGCCCAGCCTTATGAGCTCCTCACCGATATCGACAGTCTGAAGACAACAGGTCTGATCTTACCGAATGTGATATGTAAATAGAAACAGACATGCGGATATTTAATTGATTGTGTCACCTTTCCGTCGCTGCTGTCGTAAAGCTTGACACTCGGCCAGGAGGAGATCCCAGAGTGGGAGTAACTGCAGAGCTTTGCTTGCAGGGGTCTCCACGAGGCACAATATGTCAACCGATCAAAGTCATCCAGCGCCGCCTCAGTCCACACGTCTCCTGGAAACAGCAACAAACCCAGTCAGAGCAGCACTGACTGGGAACAGTGCTGGAGTCAAACATCTGAGGAAATAAAGTTCCCTTGTTCTCAGTCATGATTAAATCATTATTAAGACAAAGCCTTTACCTTTTGGCCTCACTCCTGCTAAGTTGCACTCAATAGCTTGAAATGGTAAGCTGAGGAAGTCACTCCTGAAATTTTAATGCAGCAGATGCAGAGGCTGTTAATCACTTAGCTTTTCACGATTCAAGCTGAAACACACAGAAACATGCAGCATGAAAGCAGCACAGTCACACAGCAGAGAGCTTGATTCAGAGTTAAAACACATTCCAGGCAGAAAAACTCCAACGTTGAGGCTTATGTTCAGATGTAACTATTTCTCTGCTGTTTTTTATATTCTGGCCTGCATGTCATAACTAATGCTAGATATTATCTTTTTTTGTTAGCTGCATCAGCGCCAATAACCTTTTCAGGTTTCTGTTGAAAAATTAGCCAAAAAGAAAAAAGATGATCTGTGAAGAACCTGGGTATGAAGATAAAGATAAATCTGGTGGAAATCCATCAGGAGGAAGCATCACCACAGATGTGTTTGAGTAATTCAGGATGGAACATAGAGTATTACTACATTAAAACTCAACTACAGGAGACAGAAACCTCCAGGAAAGTGATCTGGTCAAAGAAGACACAGCTAGGTGGTTTTCATTGCAGACTCTGTCCCTATGTATGCAAACTCATCTCCAGCTCTTTTTCTCTGGTGAAATGTTTCTTTTGGGATGTTATTTTATCCAGAAGTAGAAATAAAGTCTGGGAAAACTCTGCAAACAGGAGGATCTGGGCAGAAACATGGAAATGCAGTAAAACTTCCCTCATATCTCGACTACGAGGGGTAAATCTGCTCCAGCTTAAATCGGCCCATTTCTGATTGATCCTGTTAAAGGTGTTAGAGAAGATGTTTCTTTTAACAATTTTTGCAATATTAGATGTGAATGGGTTCACTGGCCCGTAAGGTATGATTAATTAAAATCTATAAACATATAATTGTCATTATACATCAGCTGTGAAAGTAATGGGACTTAAAAAACATCGACCAATCATTTTTGCAGTCACTGCGTGTTTTATTTGTCTGTTGGACAGTCAATCACTCTTTGGACGTGCTATAAATACCGTGCATGCTCCATCTAATGATCACAGCAGGTGGCTAACAATCACTCTGCTAGCAATCTGCAACGTCTGATGGCAGAGCTAAACATCATGAAAGGCGGCAGCGGTGGTGGAAAAAAAAAGTTTTTTTTAATGTTGCTAAGAAGAGGAGAAAGATACAAGAAGATGTATTCATATGCATGAATATCTGGCTTCACACGGTCTCACACCCCGCGCTGCTGGGAGAACGACTCTCAGTGTGTTTAACACCGCCTCCCTCAGCAGGAACCGGGTACAGAAACGGGCGAGCAGTTTTACCAACATGCTCTTGTTCTGGGCGAGTGAAAACCAGTGGCTGCAGCTGTGGGACCCTGTAACCAGGTTTCCCTCCTCTCTCTCACCTCATGCAGCAGAGGCTGTCTCTGGGTAGCTCCCCGTTGTCACCAAAGTCTACATAGTAAAGGTCCACCAGTCCAGAAGGAAGGACGCCTAGGACCCTGGCCCTGTTCCAGGTGCAGTGGTCTCGGTACGGCGCTGCCACGATGTCTCCAACCACAACAGTCTCCAGCTGCCGCTCCTGCACAACCAGAAACACATCTTCAACACCTGGAAGTGCAGCGAGGTCAGGACACGTCTGCAGATCCGGTTTTCAGTGCAGATCAGGTCCTGCAGCGGCTGGACCTGATGAGTCCAGACCAGGGTTGTCATGGTTACAGATGCTCTCAGTACCATTACTATCAGAAATAATTATTCAGGAATTATATCAGGAGACATCTCACTGTGGTGTTTTGGTTGCTGTAGAAACGCGTCATCTCTTCAGTCAGCTTGTCTAGCTGGAGCGAGCGAACCCCCAAGATCTGGATCCAGAAGTGGTTCGGGTTTTCCGATGCAGAAATGTAAACCTCTAAATGTTCATCAGGCTGGAAGCTGAGGTCTGGGCTGGAAACTGGAACCCAAACACAACCAATCGAATATCTCTCAGATCCAAACAGGTCAACACACAATCTGTCCCAGAAACTAACTTTCAAACTTGGACATTTCACATGGGAGCTCTGCAGAGTGGCTCTCCTCCTCCTCCTCGCCTTCTTTGGTCTTCACTTCCGACTTGTCAGGCGTAGCGTGGAAGCCTCCAGTGCTGCCGTTGGCGTGAACAAGCCCGATGTCCTCTGTCTGGAAGACTGGACCATTGTTGTTGTTCAGGCCCAGGGTCGATTGGGCAGGATGGCCCCGTTTCTGCCGAAAGGAGGATGACTCCGAGATCTTCGTCCTCACCAGAACATTCTCTTTGACAGTTTCCAGAACCATTTCCTGCAAACACATTTCACAAACAGGTTGATTCATTCTGAAGATTCGACGACCACAGAAGTAGAGCTGGACGTAGAGCCGCTTCACCTTGGCCTGGTTGACCTCTTGTCTAGCGCCCGTAATCGTCACACAGCCCTTCACTCCCGGAACCTGGCTCCTCTCTTTGGAACAAGTGACTTTGGCTCCAGTAGTCCTAGTGATCAGTTTCAGGTTCTCACCACCACGACCTGGAAAACACACGGACACATGTCCAAGAAGACGATCATCTCCACAGCCTCAGTCACGTAAAGTGACGGAAGGGTCGGCAGTGGCGTAGCGACACGACCGACTGGTAGTAAATGGGAGGTTCTTTGTTCGTAGCTCCACATCGAATGTGTTTCTGTTGACATGCTAAGCACTGCACCCTGGGGCCTATTCCTGAAAGGTTGAACTAAATCTGAGTTTAGAAAGAAACCCTGGGTCAACGTATCCCGAGCAACTCTCAGTTTTTGGTTCCAGAAGAGCTGATCTGAGTCGATTCAGTCAACTCTGAGTATCTTTACCCAGAACTGGGAACCACAACAAGAAGCCATCATCAATGGAGCCCCAACACCTGGATTCATAATGGCAACAGCTGACAAAAAGCTAATTGCTGAAGCTGATTGGATCAGAGCTTCTTGTTGAAACTTGTGAGCATTATAAGGAATTATTTTGTTTAAAAAAGGAAACTGGTGCTGCTGAGGAGAGAGAAGCAGCATGGAGACGCTGCTGCCTGAGTCCATTTGGAGCTGGTGTCCATTGGCCCTATGATGGATATTTAACTTTAGTAAAACTGGAGGAAGTGGGCTGAAATATTGGTGGATTGAACAATCTTTGTTTTATTTAGGTTCGTTTGGATGATAAACGTATAGAGGCAACAGAAAATAAAGTAAAAAGATATATTAAAGTAATAAATTAGGCTGCAGCTTTAAGACAAGTTTTTTTGTCTGACTGATACTGATAAACTGATACTGATATACAAAATAAATATTGAGTCTAGTGATTCAATCCCAACAGTTGCTGTTTTAACTCTTTCACTACATGTCTTCTCACCTAGTATCAAGATTTTTTTATTTCAGATATAGCTTGACTAGGGATGCAGATTATCAAGCAATTCATTAATTGATGGTTGTTTCATCTTACTGATTAACTGATAAGCGACAGTTTTTCTGAGAAGCTGAATTTCCCTCTGAATAAATAGGTTCCTTTCTACAAAAATGCAAATCACATTCCCTAATAAAGGATTTATTCTTAACAGCAGGGAACAACACATTCAGGGTTTGGAACAATGCCAACAAAGATAACATTATTATTATTATTGTTTATTTTTTTATTATAGTTTTATTTATACAAAACAGTGCAGTTTCACTAAATATTGATCAGGAAATATTAACACATCTGAGCTGTTAAAAACTGCTACCCTTAAATAAATGATCACGTGTTAATTCAATTGCGTTAGTATAAGCAACCCAAGTCCGACAGCTGCTTCAGGTGGGAGGAGACGGGTAGAAACTCAGGGTTACTTTATGGTGAAGCTGCTAGAGTGTATGTTTACTTTACAGAGTCTGTTACCGTTGTAATTTTAGCACCTTGTTCTGGTTTAATTTGCTCTTATTTCTCTTTTTTTATCTCCCTTTCTCATTGTTTTAAGCTGCGCTACAATGCAACAATTGCACTCTGGGATTAATGAAGAATTTCTGATTCTGATGATACACTTCAGGTACATGAGAACATGCAGTTTCCCTTTAAGAAGCTGATGCGGGTAGAGGTGGTTGACAAGAACTACCTGTGCCGGACACGGGTGGCGCTGGTGGAGCAGGTGATTGGAGGTCGCCTCAGGCTTGTCTATGAGGAGAGCCAGGACAACTCTGATGACTTCTGGTGCCACATGTTCAGCCCTCTTATTCATAACATTGGCTGGTCACGAAGCATTGGACACCGCTTCAAACGATCAGGTGGGCTTCAATAACTGTCAACATTTCACAAAGAGCTGATGTTGTGGAGCCATATTTACAGACTACCTTCAGCCATTCTCAAAGAATGACACATGGATCTTCTTTCATTAATGTACCTGAGCAGAGTTTTCCTGCATCAACTACATATCTGATCTGAGTTCAATTCTGGCTGAGCTGACTCAAAGCCATTTTGAGGTCATATCTGTGCACTGCGCCATAAGTGTCATATTAACCTTCAGAAGTCCTGGTTCATCTGTAAAATTTCTCTTCAGATGTTGGAAAGAAAGCTGAGGGTCAAGTTGATGCTCCTGCACAGCTCTTCCAGAAGGTAAAGAAACCTGTTTAGTTTTTCTTAAATATAGAAAATATTCTTAAGAAATACATAGAGGTAAAAAAATATTTAACATGCTCATGCTTGGTATCTTTTTTTCAGCACATATTCATCTATAAGAAGAGATACATATTATTTCACTTTAACCTTTCATTTATATATTAAATATCTGGCCAGAAAATACACAAAGATCAGCAAAAACAAATGGAAAAAAAATAGTATTTATTTCAATAAACATACCAGCAACATGCTCAATGAACTGTTTTGTAACTTCAAAAACTAAATATAGAGTGTTAATAAGAATATGTAAATGTAAAATTGAAGTAAAGTAACACTATATACAAATATTTACAACAAAAACATGTATATTCATAGGCGTTTTTTAGCTTAAAGGGATACTCCGGCCTCATAATGATGTGCCTTCATTTGTTTACTCACCCTCATGCTGATTGAGACGTTGGAACACTTTCTTGATATTCATCATAGCCGGAGATATCGGGAGGTTTACATCTTAGTTCCCTGCGGCTACAACGATGTTACAGTAAATAGAGCCCGGTGAACAAAGTCCACAAAAACTTGTCAATATTCCTCCATACTGCTTGTCCAATGCAGTCTGCGGGTCCTGTGTGGGAAGCGTCCATAATTTACTCCCAACGGCATCATTTAGTATATTTTAGAGCCCAAACTGTTAACCTGTTTACTTCCTGGATGCGCGTACCTGCGCGATGCACACGGAGCGCGTGACGCTGGATGCATTGGCGGCAGTGGCACACGCGTGCGTGCTTTGCGCAGGTATGTATGTATGCTGGAGTGAGGGGAATGCTGATTTGGGCTGAAGAGGGGTTTGAAACTGTGTAGTCCATATGTTTTCTCAGTGTATGCAAGCTTAGTCAAACTCATAAAATTTATTTTCACTTCTTAAAATCTTTGGTAACGTAAGAAATCATTTGAGTAACTCATAAAATGTATTTATGCAACTCAAAAACTTTGACGTAATCAGTTACGACAAATATTTAGAGTATTTTCAACAAGTTTGGGTTTACAGTGAAGTCTTGCCCACCCTCTACCCCCCCCCGTTTTAAAAGTCTAGCTCCGTCACTGCTCAGCGATTATATTGGCTTGTATTTCTATTCAGATAATAAGAGAAAGAAAGTTTGTTTTGGAGGATGGTGAATGGCAATGCATCAGTACAGGAATGTGCAACTGATAAGAAACACTAGAACATCAGTCAGTAGATTTATTGACAAGAAAAAGGAGCTGATCTATTTATCATCTCTGTCTGGATCAGGATTCAAGATCACAGGGGGTTGGAGCCCAAACAAATCTAAATTCTGGCATAAAATAAAAGGGCAAGCAGGTGTTCCCTAAACAGCATGGCAGAACTTCATGCCAGGTTAAGTGAAGAGAAGGGAGTAAAGGAAGACAAGATAAGCAGAAGATAAAAGGGAAAGATATGACTTCTGCTGTTTAGCTGAAATATATTTGAGATTATATAACCGACCCAAAGTATCTTGTTTCAGGAATCTGGATATTTTACAGCATGATATAGTTATGAATACATTATTTTGCCATCTAAGTTGATATTATCATTATTTTGCTCATTAGTGCTTAAATGAGTTTTACTTTTCTGTTTGGCCATAAACCATATATCATATTGGAAAGAAAGCACAACAGAAAAAGGTATCTTCAAGCATGCTTTAAAGCACAAAATGTCATTAAACTCCTGTCAGGTTTATTATTGCCTAGATAGAAGAAGACACAGAAGAATGAGCCACACCACGATCTGTGTTTTCTGCATGCAGGGGAGACCAGTGTCAGCTGAGAGCCGAAACTGTCTCCACTGATTGTTCTCCCTGCAGCCTTTTTATTGTTGGAGAAAAGAAGATAACAAGACACAAACATAAAATTATTTTCATTGGGTTGAGCTTATCCATGAGTGGGCCAGCCCCCCCCTCCTTGGGGTGGGGGGGTTTGGCTTTGGAAGCAAGGCCATTCCTCATGACCTCCATGTAACTACAGTTCATATGCAAACAGTTAAAATATAAAAATATGCTGTAATAGTCAGACAGAAAAATTATCATATAATAAAGCAACATTGATTTACTCTAACAACTCCCTTTCATGGTATAAAGCCACAAGTTTGAAAAATATGCAAGTGAAGAAATAAATATACTTCTGAAATAAACTAGATTCTGAGAAAAATTTAAATAAAAAAAAATTGGACTCCCTGTAAGACGTAAATAAAACAGAATGCAATGATTTGTAAATCTCATCAGTCCACATTTTATTTCCAGTAACAAACTGAGGTTCACCAATCTGAGATAAACAGACTAAAAATTGTGGAACAACTTCAGAAAAATTGTGAAGACTTTGGAGATCACACCATTTTCAGAGTATAATGTCATCAAACATTCAGAGAATCAGGAATCTCTGTACACATGGGACAGGACAGTTAAAACCGGATGCTGGTGATCTTGGGGTCCTCAGGCTGCTTTGCATTAAAAGCAAACATGATTCTCTAATGGAAACCAGTGCATGGGCTCAGGAAGACTTCCATAAATCTCTGTCTGTGAACACAGTTCACCCTGAAACCCTCAGATGCAGGTTAAAACTCTATGATGCAGAGAAAAAGCCAGATGTGAACAAAAAACTGCCGCCTTC
>JBAMHT010000022.1:22264254-22275300 GCA_037177075.1 Craterocephalus fluviatilis | reverse complement strand
GCTGCTTCATAACTAGAATCTAAATCAAGCAAAAATCTTTTCTCCTGTTGTTGGAAAGAAACGAGGCGGTTTTTAACTTCCGGTAGACGTACGTACGTACGTTACGTCACTCCCACCATCCAACCAATCAGAGCCCCTCCCAACTCCTGGCTTTAAAGCGTAATTAAGAAGACGTGTTGTCCATTAATGGCATTAATTTTCCATGTAAACCCGAGGGAGAAGATTTTAATTCCAAATTAAAGAACACCATGTATTTCGCGAAAATCACGCTGCATCACCCGATAACTGGCATCATAGCATTGGTGAGAGATTCCACTACCTGACACCAAAACGTAGCGATCTTTAGGTAATACAGATACTTGCGTTCATTTCTCCTCTCTAGTACGTTGTCGGACACTCGTTGAGACCAGCAGGGCACTTCAGTGTAAAAAAAAGCACATTTCTAGGGCGAACTTACACGGGAGCAGTTGCCCGAAACTTATTAGCTGTGCAGCTAGCTGCCTGCCCGGCTTATTACTGGAGCTATCTCGAAAATTCCTTTTTCCATCACTCACATGTATGAAAGGAAAGATGAAAAAAGACCCAAGGTTTAAAAAAAAGCGAAATTCTCCTTTAAGATCTACTGTTTATAACAAGTACAAAGACAACAGGATTATTTCCTGGCTTTGATAATATCGTGAGTTTACTGAGCTTACAGTAGCTTTTAAGCTCAGCACTTCAAAGCTGGGGCTTTTTACCAAACAAATAACTTGTTTCATTGCTCAATCAAAATATTACCTGTGTGCCCTTGAGCCCATAGTGATATTGGCAGGTTATTTACATGTGCAGGAATATAGGCGGATAATATATGAAGGAGGCTAGAATATAGCACGCATTATAAGCAATAGCAGAGCTGGTGAGTGACTCCGTTCTTTCCACCACTCAGCTCTCTCGGCACCGTTCTGACTCCCGCTGTGTCAGCTCTGCTGTGTTAGTAGGCAACAGCACACGCACTGAATCAAAAATAGAGATGTAACGGTAAATTTCATATTTCAATTTGATTTAGATTCATTGACATTCACTGTGACTAGATTGTGTAACAACACCTGCTAGATGAAGAATCATAATAAACGAACTTAGTTCACCTTTAGGAGAGAAAGCAACAGCTGACTCCGTCATTCTGCTTCCTTTTTCTTTCCCCTCCTTCTTTGTGTGAAAGCCTGATGTGTGTTTTTTCAGCAGTATGATGAGGCCCCCAGGTCATTCAGGCCGGGATCACTGCTCATGCTATGGGTCTGTCTAGGGGTGGACTAAACCAATTTTGTGCCTCCCAGAGGGGGGTTGGGGGCGAATGTCCAGTATGTTGGGAAGACTTGTACTAAGTTCATTCTCCCAGTTATTATCAATATATTCTAAGTAAATCATGACAGCAATCAACTGAGTGCTCAATCAATTTAAAAAGAAAAAGTTTCACAAAGAAACTGGGCCGTCCCCCTACCTTATCTCATGCAGCTTCACAACTTCGTTTACCACTACCACCACAATTGGGGACAGCGAGGCCAGCAGCCAGGTTTCCAGGGGGATGCTGGTCATGTTAAAGGTAAGGGCAGTGTCCCGGTCCCGCCACAACTGATAGTCCACCGTGGCCTGAACAATCTGGCCCAGCAGGCTGGAAAAACAGGATGACAGGCTTAACTTACGTCGCTGATCTCAGACATGAGCTGCGGGTTGAAGGATGTGAAAACTCACACAACGGGCACGGTGAGACACCACCAGGTGTTGCTGAACGGACTCTTCCTCCACAGAGGCCTGGAGCGATGGACGTAGCTGATGGAGATCACCACTGAAACAAAACGACAACCTGGTGAGATCCACAAACCTAGAATGGCAGGGCGAGTCCAGATCTTTATGCTTCTGAGTCGAGACCTGTGTGTAACACCAGGAACCCGGCCATGACCTTCTGGGTCAGTAGCAGGCCGTTGGACAATTCTCCGAACCAATCAGGAGGATCTTCTGATGGTCTGCAGGGACAAAGAGACATCAGTTAGGGGACAAAGTCCTGGGGAGGAGGATGCTGGCATGTAGTCTAAAATCTTCCTCAGATTCACCAAAACACAGCCGGAAAGTTGGGACTGGATACCTGCAGGTATTACCTGTCTGTATAAACAACCTGCAGGTGGAGGAGGCGTTACCTGTCTGTATAAAGACACCTGCAGGTGGAGGTGGTGTTGTCTACGGAGGTCAGGTTTCCGCCCATACAGCAGACACCCTGCAGCGTAAAGCCGAAGGCCAGCAGGTAGGTACACACTGTGAGGCCAAACTTCAACAAGAAACAGCCCAGGAAGTAGTTCTTAGTCTGGCCAGAGAGGATGACAGGAAGTCAGTCACATTTCCTGCCCAGTTAGTCCAGTTAGCTATACTGGTAGGTGAATCCCAGCAGCTGTGACTCTTACCTTCCGTGGGATTGAGTCGAGGTTCTTCCCTGTGGCCACGGTCATGACGGAGCTGTCGGGGGGCTTCCCCAGAAGGGACACACTGAAAGAACAGAGAGATCCTGCAGAGTCCAGAAACCTGACCAGGACGGGACCTGAACCATGGAGGCCGTCTGTACCTGAGCAGAGGACAGCTGAAGCAGGAGACCCAGAGGATGTCGGTGGTGTTCATTGGGGGAGGAAGCTGGGCCAGACATGAGAGGAACTGCGAACAGGGCAAAAAGGACAGCAGTCAGCTTTGAAAGACCATGGATGAGTAAAAAAAGGAGAATTTGTCTGAAGTGGCACCTGGATGATCACCAGACTGAGCTGGCACTGCAGCAGGAACAGGAAACACTTCCGGATTCCAGATGTTGTGTGTCGAGCCTGAGAATGTTGAAAGATAAACTCTTCTGGAAACAGAAAATGTGTGAGTGTTGCGAGTGATTCCGACCTGCTCAATGAGTTTGACCATGCTCACACTGTCTCCCTGGTGGAAGGAGACCGAACAGCCCAGACTGTTGAGCTGTCCAGACAGTCTCAGAGGAGACAGTCCTTCAGCGTCTCCATTAAACCCTCCTCTGGTGGCGTAGCCGAAGGTTTCCCATGAACACTGAGACGGGTACAGCGGGTCCAAAGCGATGCTGCAAAAGAAAGAAAGGTTCAAAAAAGGACAAGCGACGGAATTTTCCTGCTGCGGTAGGAAAAATCTAACACGTTTACCTGAGGTCGCTCTGCAGGAACAGGCAGCTGTTACGGAAATTAGCAGAGCTTCCCAGGCAGCAGGTCACCTCCCTGTTCTCCTGCATGATCTTTATCATCTCACACATGGCTGCAAGGACAGGTTAAAAAAGAATGACTCAATACAAGCACTGAATCCACACCAGGGACGTTTACCGGCCCTGAGAGGTCAGAGGTCAGACTCAGGTCCTACAGGACCGATGGAAACAGTTGGAACTTACTTTCAGGGGTGCAGTCAGTGAAGAGCGGCACCAAGAGAGGAACATTATCAATATTCTTCAGATGTGGACGAACCTGGTGGATCCCACGAGGTAGCTTAGCCTGTAAACATGGATACATGGAAATCAACAGGAAACCAGTAAATAAACAGGTAAATATAAACTGGATAAAACTTTAAACTCCCTTTTAATCAAATCTTTGCAATATTCCATCTTAGATGATTAACATCATCCTCTGTGGAGGACCACAGATCAGGGAAACAATCACCACGGTCACCAAGTTCACTATTTTCTAACAAAAATCTTAAAATGACCAGTTGAATTTAGAATTTTCTGTAATGGAGACCAATATTGCCAGTAATTCATTTTACACTGTTTGGAGCCGTTGGTATTAAAACTTCTTTTGATTACAAATATTTGTCCCCACAGTGAATACTTGCTACACAAACCGAAGCAAGCCATCACAGAACAGAAAAGCTGGCGGTAAAATGGAAACTTCCTGAGCTTAAATCTGGGATCATTACTCTGTTGCAGTCCTCCAGGAAGCTGGGCACATCGCTTTCTGCGGGCTGGAAACTGGCTAGATCCGAGTGGACTTCCTCCTCTGGCAGCAGCAGACCCTCGGCTTCATCCCGGGAGTCTGTCAAGCAGCAGAACAAAAACAAAAACATTTTCAGTAGAATTTTACACATTCATGATTGGTGAAAATGTTCCAGAAGAAATCGTTTCATCTGCAATGAAAATAAACATGTAACTCAGAACTGGGATCATCTTCTCTGGACCCCTGTAGGTCTTGGATGATGCCTTGCTGCAGCACACCTGGCTCATATTAATGGGCTCTAAGAGGCTATAGCAGAACTTCACAACAAGCTGTTGCAAATGCATTTTATTTAAAGCAGGACAAGAGGTGCCAAGTTAGTGATCCCTGACCCAGCTACAGTCATTCTAACACTAACGCTTGTCATTCATGGGGCATATGAATATTACAGAAGTTCTCAGGTAAGTTTTGGATAAAAACTTAATAATAAAATTACATGATGATTAAATTTCTCCTGATTCACAGCCAGAATAGCTGCAATGGAAAAAAGTGAAACTTTTTAAACTGTTTTATTCAGTCCAGTTGCTCTAAACGTTAAACATAGAGCGGTTGGGATTAATGAAACCTTTAAAGAATACTGGATCCTTTTTAAGCCCCAGTTTGACTCAGACATTCCTACAATGAAGGTACATCTACAGGCAGTGCCCATCCCACGAAGGAAGGATGCTCTGGATCAAACATCAGAGCTTCTCCTCACTGGAGGAGAGTGTTTCCATCCTGACCTCACTGGTGTTCTGGTATTTTCTCAGATTTTCGCTTGTTCAACGTAACACATGCTCTCTGTCTACTGTCCACCTGTGTGTGTGTGTGTGTGTGTGTGTGCGTGCGTGCGTGCGAATGACTATGAAAGAAACACACTCTGTCCCATGACTTGTAGGTTTCTGAAGAGCTGAATGGGCTCTCTGCACAGCCCCACGACTTCCTGAACTTAGAGCAGCTCTTTTGTTTCCTGTCTTTTAGTACTGGACAAACCGATTAATCCATGTGTCTGGCCGTTGCTGTTGTGGTTACCGAGGTCAGGCACACCTGGATTAATCAGCAGTGAAAGACAGGAAACATTCATCCATTTTAGGTACCAATTCTGCTGTGCATTATTTTGGAGGTACATGGTGTCATAGTCTCAGTGGGGACATCACTTCCTGCTTGCAGACTTAGCATTAGCTGCTTAAGTCAATTGTTTAAGTGGAAAGGTGAATACAAAAAAAAAACTAAAACAAAAAACAAAAAATTTATATTCATGTTTTATAGATTGATTAAACTTGTGTCATTTTACATCGAGATTAACCCAAGTAATTCACCCGACTTCATATATAAGGAAAAATGGTATTGTTACCCAAGTAGCCTTGAATGAATATTAAACCAATAATCATTCAGAGTTACACACAAACTGTTTCACACACTTAACAGATGATGTGAAACACATTAGAAACTTCACAGAGTGAATTTTATCTCCTTGTGGTTCAACTCTGGATGACTTGAAGCAATTCTAAAAGCCAGTCAAATGGCCAAAGTGGGGTTATATTTCCAGTTCCATCCTCAGAATGAACCGGGAAGATCAGATGATGAAAGAGCCGAGATAAAACACGAGCCAGACTCACATACACTGATATTTAGTGTAATGATCAGAAATGGCATCACATTTTAGAAGAGGAGCAGACTGGAAATGCAACGTGTCAGGTGCGATGGAGGCGGCTACCTTGATGGAGGTCTTCGTGCAGGGAGCCATGGCTGGGGCTGGACGGTGACCCGTCACAGGGACTGTCTCCGTTGGGGGTCAGGGAGATGTGACAGTTCCAGCCCGTCTCTAAACCCATCTTCTCTGCAAACACCTGTGCAGGCAGACGACAACACAATCTGTGTTCTCATACACAGAGGATGGATTGCACTTTTCCAGAACAGGACGTACTGAAAGTTACCGACTTCAGCCCTTTATCAGCCACTTTTAACATCCTTCACGCCTCATTAAGGCAAGATGAGAAAACAAGAGACACCAAACCTCAGATTCCTTACCACCAGTCATGTCTCTGTAGCACAGCTATGGGAGAGGTGAACTCATTTCTATTCTAGAGGCGGAACGGTCACCAGGCCTTTTTCCTGCCTCCTGCCTGAAACAGCTGCACTACAAAGCAGGACCAACATCCCAGCGCATCTCTCCGTTACCTGGGTTACCCGAACATTCTTGATCCTGATCCCCGACCCGACCGCATGTTAACACATTAAATTACTATAAATCATCCAGACAGCAGCGGACGTTTTCCAGGTGCTTTTGTTCACTGCAGTGAAGTGCAGTTTGAACAAAAAACCAAAGCACAGTTTGAAAACCTGAATCCTTCATCGCCCGGACCGCGTCCCTGGACTATCCTGGTGGGAACGCCCCATAGATCTCATTATTTTAGGAGCTAAGCAGACTCAGACCAGTAAAGAACAAACCCATACTTCAAGCAGTGCTGAGGCCTTGTTTCTTCATCTGCCACTAACATTTCTCTCCTCATGCTCCTCTCAGGGTCTGCACACCACGGTCAGCAGAAGGGGTGGGAGCTGATTGGTCAGGAGGTGGCGCCTTGCTTGTCTAGAACATAACCTGTTCAGGAGCAGGCATGTTGCCATGGTGATACAGCCCAGTAAGAGATGAAGCAGCACCATAGGACAGACCACACCAGGTTGAGCAGAATGAGGATGTGTGTCCGTCTGGCGCTGCACGTCAGCGTAGGGCTCACCTTGCTGCGCAGCTCATCCTCCATGGAAAAGTACACAAAACGGATGCAAGCCGTGACAAGAGCGTCAATGAGCCGGACCGTGTCCAGCCTGGCCTGGAACTGGGAAGAAACCATGCCCATGAAGATCTGCCCACGCAGGGCCTGAACGCAGTCCTCTCGCTCCACGCCTTCACCGATTCCCTCTGGATGGGACAGGGACAGGAGACGTTAGGACGCCCGCTTTCCTCATTCCCGCTCATGTCCCTCTGTCTCCCCCAGTACCGTCTGAGCTCCAGCTGTTCCTGCAGGAGTTGTGTTTGATTGGGGTGGTGGAGGGCAGCTCAACCCCAGAGAAGAGGCAGGGGCCCGGGGCCAACTCCACACACTTCCCATTCAGTTGGCTGGACAGAGACACCTGCATGGGTTTGTAGGCGAAGGCTGAGCAGTAACCAGACAAGCAGGCCCGCTGGTAGAAGTCCAGAACCTTCTTTCTAGAAACAGAGCAGCAAAACCAGGAGTTAAAAATACAAAGACTTACAGATGAGGAGATTTACAACTTTAAATAATGTTTCCACCTGTCTGAGCCGGAGAGGGGGTAGATGTCAGTTCCATCCCAGAAGTCCGTACATGCCTCCAGGATGAGGTCAGCAGAGCCGTTGGACAGCATCTGGACATGATCTATAACATGACCACCAGTAGCAAACATTTAAACACAGATACCAAATAACAGGGAGCTGATTTCATTCGGCCTGTAAAATGCGGCAGGCTGCTTTTACATACGATCACAGGTCATTGCATTATTTACGCGCCCAACTTGCACCACGACTAATGTGGAAATGTCTCGACCTGACCGATCTGCAGGCAACCCAAGGGTTACAGGTCGGCCCGCGACTCACTATCCTGCAGACAGAGAGCTAAACCAACCCAAGACCCGACAGCCAATCACAGTGACAGGTAACATGACATCATCCCTAGCAACGGGGTCAACTCTGCCCTAATCTTAGCTTCATAGTCGTTGCAGTAAAAGTTCCTCTCAGCAGCTCCTGGCTAAAACCTTTCACTGTCCTGCTGCTGGTGGGAAAAGATTCTTTCTGACCACAGGCCTGGTTTCCTGCATCATGAAGTCCAGGTATGTGTATCAGACTGGCCAGCACAAGTTGGCATGAAGAGGAATGAAGCAGGATTCTGGTAAAAATCTTTAGTCATCTTCTAACACATCTTCTCTTAAAAGTATTAAGAGTGAGCTGAATAATTTTAAAGGCTTCTTAAAATAGTCCCAGTAGGTGACTGAAGAACAGGGAAGCATCCAGGTACATACAGTACAGGCAGTTTGATATGGCAGTGTGTGTTTGAACACATAACACACTCTGCATACTGACCGAGGACCGACTCCACCCACCACTCTCTGATCACATACTCCTGGTTAGCAGCTCACACAGCTACCCGCTCTGGTTTGCTATTATTATTATATCCCAACTTTAATATCAGCAGCCAGGATAAAAGTAGCAGAGGGGCTCATCTTAATATGACAGATCTAGACCCCACAGGCTGCGGCCCCCCAACCTGGGCTGGAGAAGCAGTAGAAGACAGATCCCAACAAACACTGGCAGAAAAAAGAGGTTGGACTCACTGGAGGAGGAATCTCGGACAAACAGGGAGATGAGGTGGGAGATGGGAGGCTGGCGTTTGGTGAAGTAGTGCAGGCGGCGGGAGCTGAGCTCCTTGGTCTTCTCTCCTGATGGCAGCTGGTAAAGAGCCAGGTGGTTCTCCTGGTGGAACAGCTCTCTGGCTCCAGGAGTGAAGCCTGGAACAGCAATGGATGGAGTCAGCATCGCTGTCTGGTCTGAGCCAGCGCAGTAAGCACACTCACACACATGATCCTTCACCTATGAGCCTGGAGAGCTCGCAGAGCCCCCAGGGCACGCTGAGGGGCAGCACTGTGCCATTGCTTTCCTGCAGGGCCAGGTTGGACAGGTGGTCGGAGAAGCGGCACAGCTGCTGGGTGACACTGGCATTGCAGAGGTTCAGCATGATGTTGAGGCCCAGCGGCTTGAGGGAGGAGAGGTGGAACTGCCAGGAGAGGTCATCGAACTGGATGCTGGCCGGGTTCTGCTGGTCCTGGGACAGACTCAGCATCTCCAGATGGTAGTCGCACACAAAGTCATCCGCCTCGGCTTCTGAGCAGCTAACAGCGAAATCCTGGAAACGATGACATTCAGACAGACAATGACGATCATGTTTACCATGGAAACAGAAACAGCGAGCGGCAGCAGACGTGGGCTCAGCTCCTGGCGAGTGTCTAACCTGTCCCTGCTCGTCCACTCCTCCGACGGTGTCATGGCTGAAGCTCACGTTGGAACCGGAGTGGTGTTTGACCCGAGAGTGGGCGGGCTGGCACGGCCGGGGAGGCCGCAGCGTTTCGGACGAGCAGGCAGCGTCACGCGGTGCCTCGCTGGGCTCAGGAGGGTCCTCCGGTGGAGCGGCCGACCCCTCCGGCATAGAGAGGAGAGCCTCGGCCTCCTGGGTCTTCACAGCATCAGAATAATCAGACATTCTAGCAAACCCAGAACAGTTGTGTCAGAGCTAGAGGACTGCCCTTACCTCGTCCCTGTCCTCATCCGCCTCCATCCGGCAGTACGAGCTGACCGACAGGTCGTCTTGGAGGTCGTCCTGGCTGCTGTGGGGCGGCTCCACACGACCGCTGAAGAACAGCACGGTCTCTGGACTCGGGTTGGGCCAGGACAGGATGCCCTGCTTGTCCACGCAACACAGCACCTAAAACACCAAGATCACTTACAGCCCACAGCCTCCAGCTCCACCCAGTTCCCCCAGTACAGCGGCCGGAAAGCTGCTCTACCTGACTGTGAAATCTCATCATACAGGAAAATCCCAAGTGTTTGGAAGGAACTAAACACAAAATATCCATCTCTTCAGAAGAATGAAGACGGTAACAAAAACATTAGAAACTGCACAAGCTTTAGAAATAAGGCTCTGTAAGTGTTAAGGGCGTGTCGGTGGTAAGAAACAACTTTATAGCAGCGCGTTTGTGCCGCCCACCTATGTCTGACACTAACGTCGTATCGTACGGTTAACAATTAACTCAGCACTGCCCCCTAGTGGGGGTCTGTCGTAGGAACGTAAAAGACATATGGAAAATATAAAGCGAGTGACGCATGAAGACGTTTGGAACGGACGTCCCTTTTTAAGTCAGACAGCGAGCATAAATGAGCCTAAATCATGACCCCGCCGCTGAACTCCTGCCCCCCGATCCAGATCCAGAGTCAGACCCAAGTCCAGGAAAGTCACATGAGGACCAGGATTTCAGGCCACCTGTTTGTGGACTGGGGGAACCAGGACTGAGCTACAGAAAGTTCCAGAAGAGACTTTTCTTCGCAGTATATGGACGTACTCACCGTGACCGATCCCAGAGTGTGCAGCAGGCTGGACGTATAAGATAGAGTCTGAGATTCTCCCTTCAGGATGCCCACAAGGTGTCGCCACACACAACGCAGCATTTCCTGTATGCACACACACACACATCGGATCAGAAAACTGCTTGGTACCAAACAAGCGGAGGAATTTGTGAACACAGAAGTCCTGGACATGATTCATGATTAATCACAGCAGCAGCTCTGTGATCAGAAGAAAAGCAGGAAGCATCTACGAGGCTACAGCAGCCCCTTCATGCACACCCCGTCCTCTCTGCGTTCAGCCGAGAACCAAACACTGGCAGCATCGTCAACGGGGTCACAGCTCCGGCTGCGGCGGGGGAGGGCGAGGGCAGAGTTCGTTCAACCCAACTTTATTTATACAGCACCAGCTCACAACAAATTCATCTCAACTTCACAGACGTGATCAGGTCAAATCCTTCCATGAGGATCAGTCCAGGTTATGATGATGAAGATGATGATGATGATGATGATGATGAGTGGAGGGAGCAGAAGGACGACGGTTGAAAACCAAATCAAATCAGCAGCAGCTTAATCTTTCAGACTTTCATAGAAAATTTAACCCTTTATTTCATGAAATATTTTAATGACACCGTCCCTCTACTCCTTGAGGTTTCTTTTCCTCTTCCTGTTCTTAATCCTTCACTTCTTCCTCCTCCAAGATCCTCTTCAGCCTTCCTCTTATAAAGGATGAAGTGACTGGGAAATGAACTGGGAATAAAGGATGAAACTTAGTCCTTCTCAGTCCTGCTGCTATAGGCCAAGGCTGCAGGGGGACATCCCATGATGCACTGGGCTCCTCTCTGCTCTCTATCTGACTATGTTGTCATTCACCTTGTTCTTCTTATTTCTTGGCTGGTTTGGAGTTCAGCTGCTGGTTGACCGATCTCTCCT
>JBAMHT010000022.1:22231833-22242772 GCA_037177075.1 Craterocephalus fluviatilis | reverse complement strand
CGTCGCCTCTAAGTGCCGCCAAAGCATCAGTGAGTGTAGATTTGTTCGTACGCCAGCTATGAAGTTGACGTGAAGCAACGCACATTTCCACGATCAAGTCAGTCTTGAAACATCTCAACTTCACTGTGACAATGATCGTACGCAACGTTTTTGTGCGTACGAACCCTTAGTACATGAGGCCCCTGGTCTGGACTGGTCTGAACTGGTGTGGACTGATGTGGACATCTTGTAGCATCAGCAGGTGTTCAGATGGATGTGAAACTGGGGAAGCAGTAGAAAGATGGACAAACCCACCTGACTCTGCAGCAGCTGGCTGGGCGTCTTTAGATGCTGCAGCAGACGAATCAACGTCAAGAGAAAAATCTGGAACGAGACCGGAAAATGTTTGGAAGCAGCGCGAACATGGACACCCTAACCTACTGGGCGGGCTTTATATTTCTTGTTGGCCATGTTTGCATGTTTGCTCATGTTTTGGCCTGCTTACGCTGATCTACGTGGATGCCTTCCTGCTTCCTCATTCCTCGGTCAGCTTGATTGGCTGATTTCAGTTCCATGTCCCAACTAGGGAATTGGTGGCTTTCTCCACACATGGGGAAGATTTTTGACCAAGATTTTTGGTCGTGAATATTTAAGTACTATCTAAATACTAATACTTATCGGTCCGTCCTGTTTCAGAGCCGGTTGTTGGGACAACTTTTAACACACCTCAGACGGGATGAGCTTATTGGATAACCTTGAGCTAAAGATAACCCACCATTTGCCATGTTTGGTCGGCAAGGGAGGAAAAAAAATCTTTACAAAAACAGCCCGATATTCCTTTTCTGAAGGTTTACATTTGACCTTTGCTGAAACAACGTTTGGAGTAAAATGTGCTGAAAGTTTCAGAGAAACATGTTTTTCAAACGAACTCATCGTCTGTTTGTGAGAACCAGCCTCAGACAGTGTGAAGGTTTCACATCCTGATGCTTCGGTTTCAGATCATCAGCGACGCTGTCAGGAAACCAGACGAACGTTTGAGGTTTCAGTTTGTGTGTCAGCAGCGTCACAGGATGTGGGCTCGCGTTGCGGGGTTCCTCCCTTCTTTTGGGGGGTAAGATAACGCCGCCGCTTCAGTGCCGACTGAAGGTTTCTGTACGGTTGTGCTGAGTGTGTGTCAGTACCCAGGTCTTGGCTGCAGCTCTCAGTGATGCGGTAACAGTGCATCTTGCTGAAGTTTCTGGAGTCCAGGCGGATGCAGGCTGGATGCAGCAACATGAAGCGCAAACGTCCCAGAGTGCACTCTGCTGGTACGCAGGGATAGCAGGACGCGTGTGTCTGAGGATGAGACAGAGACATTTCATTACACACAGCCAGTCTGAGTTCAGTCTCAGACAAATCGAGAGGATGAAACCTGAAATCATCTAAAAAACCCTATGAAAAATAAGTTACCTAAAGACAAATCTGAAGGTAAAGGAAAATAATGACCTTTTTGGTTGCTAAACTGAAGATTTATATCTCACTTTATGTTTGAATGTTGAATCACATGAGAAATGATTTTAAAATTTGTTTGTAATGAATGTCTGAACGGCCTTGCCCCAGCCGTTTACTCCCCTCACACTCCTTCAGGTCAGCTGACCCGCAGCTTTTGGCTGTTCTCAGACTGAAGCTCAGAGGGGATCAGGCCTTTTCAGTCGTGGCACCAAAACAGTGGAAAAGCTTTCCGCTGCATGCCTGCCAGGCTGTTTCTTCCTCTAAATCTCATTTAAAAATGTAATTTTTCTTCTTGGCGTTCAACGTGCGAGTTGGTTGTACGTGTATTACTGTGAGATGTGCCAAAGTTTTAAGTTTATCATGTTCAGCACTTTGGTCAAACACAGTTGCTTATAAAGTGCTTTATGATTTATTGATCACATGTAAAAACTTAGTCGATTAACTGAGAATAAGCCCCGCCTCACCCAAATACATAAACCTTCAGAAAAAATAACAAAACCGAAAAAACAGCTGCAGTTTTTCCTCTGGTGTCACACCAAGAACTTCATGTCCATGCGGGGAATGTGCGCAGGCTGCAGCTGGATCTACGGAGGCATATCACGTCTCAGCAGATCCAATGTTTGTTGGTTTTTATTAATATCAACAAGTTATCTGAGATCTGTACTCTAAGAACATTTAGAGCGATCTTCATCAGAACATTTACCAAGTTTAACCCTCTGTTCTGAGCTTTTTATCACCACATTTCAGAAAATGAGTCTTCGGTGAGCTCTGAAACGTCACATGATGGTTAAATCATCTAGTGCAGTGTTTCTCATTTCTGCTCCTCATGAATTGATGCCCTGCATGTTTTAGATCAGGAGTGTCCAAGGGCAGTCTTCATTACATCATAGCCTAACACGGCTGCAGCAGCACATGCCTGACTCCGCTGGATCCAGAGGCGTTCTCTAGCATCCACACAGAAAGGAGTCGTATTAAAATGTAGAGGTGGGGGTTGAATTCTTTACTTGAATGACAACTGGTGCAAGAAATCTACTGTTGGATCTGTAGACCTAGGTACCCCAGGCCTTGAACTGCTCTGCATTTCTATGAGACCCCAGAGTTTGGCTGCATCGCCGTGTGTCTGTTAATGCTGGTAAGGCAGCTAGTCTCATATCTGATCGTGTGCACGCACAGCTGCAGAGCTCGCCTGGAGCTCAGATTCTGATGATAGGGGACATCAAGCGCTGCAAGCTGGAGACAACATCACCAGGCTTCCATCAATACGTTAAAGCTGCCACTAGAAATGCCGACATCACAAGCAAAGGTTTTAGAAAAGGGGCTTATAGAGCCAAACTTCTCCCATCAGTTGCTAACTGGAATCGTGCAACAGGGTATCTCTGCCCATAAACCAGTCGGCAAGCAGAAAAAAGTCCTAACACTGACGATTTTATTTCCATAGCTTACAGCTGGAAGAAGCTACGCTCAGCTTAACTGATTACAGACATTTCTGCTTTGATAACGTGGTGCAGAATAGTTATCTGACATTATCAGAACAATAAACCTCACATTAGTAAACAAGTTAATCATGCATGAATAGGAAGAAGAGGCCACTCCACAGTAAAAAGCGACTGGAAGCTGCCACAGAGAACTAAAGCAGCTACGAGGGAAGGAAAGAGGCAGACGGTGCTCCAACAACGAACAGAGCTCCAGGATCCTTTGGGCCCACATTACCAGCATGGCTACTGGTAAAAGGCAGCTCGCAACCACGGCAACGAGCCAAGCTAAATTTCTTTTTTCCCTAGGTTTCAGGCCGCTGCTCTGTTTCCTGTATGCGTTGGTGGTGGCACATCTGGATTAATCAGTTTGTCCAATAATGAAAGACAGGAAACAAAGGAGCTTCGGGAAGTAGTGGAGCTGTGCAAAGAGCCCATTGTTACCCTGGTACCTACAGTCGCATGTCCAGCTACAAACAAATAGCCCAAACCTGTGTAATAGTGAAGGGCTTTGTGAGAATTGTGGGTAAAATGCTAAAATCAGCAGTCACTGACAGCTTGGACTCCGCCGTCACACACCAGATTAACAAATGATTGAATTGAGCAGATTTCAGCTCCGCCTTTAATACAGTTCAGCCTAACCAGATCAGAGAAAAACTAATTAACTGGAATATGAACCCATTCATGCAGAAATGCTTCTACTCATTTCTTACCAGTCGCCCACAACAGGTCAGGCCAAGGTCACTGGTTCACTCTCTGCCCTCAAAGTGACACACAAGTTCCTCAGGGTTGTGTTAACTCCAACCTTGTTTACACTGAATATGAAGGAGTGCAGGAGCTGCAATCATAAAATCCCATCAGTCCCACCCTGCTAGACACAAAGTCCCACCCTAACGTGCACTTCAGGGAGACACGCTGAATTCACAAAAAACCAAAGAGATGATCTTTGACCATCGGGTGGTCCCAGATGATCCAGTCAAGATCATCATCATCATCATCATGATCATGATCATCATCAGCAGCAGCAGCAGCAACAGCAGCAGCAGAACATGAGCCTCCATGCAAACATTTAGGACAGACAAAGTCCGGTAATCTGAGTTGGAGACTAGTTGTGTAGTGGAAAAGCTCAAAGACTGCATTTTCTTAGAAAGGTTATTTTGGTGTGTGTGCAGAGACCAATCTTTCCAAGCACTGTGAGATGCAGCACGGCTGTGCGGTCCGACTCCCACAGTAAGACCAGACAGTGGAAACAGCAGCACAGCCGGTGGAAACCACTGACGTGTAGCCCCTCAGTCTGAGTAGGAGGAAGTAGTTAGACAGCTTATAAAATGGTGAACCACCCATCTCATGCTCTTTTCTCTGATTTGGTTCTGTGCTCCTCCAGGAGGCGCTGCAGAGCCAGCAGATACAAGATCAACTGTTTCTCTACTTAAATTGTTAAACTCAGGCCGGCCCCCACCCCCACCTTCCTCCTGGGGTAGCAGGGAGGCCCCGGCCCCCGTCAGTTCTCCTCTGGGGGGGTCTGGGTGACGTTGGTTATTCTTGGCGATACGATCCCAGCATGTCTGACAGGATTCAGTCTGCAGCCCTGTAGACATCAGCTGCCGCGTATCGCACGGATGGCTCATGTCCATTGGACATGAAGCTTTTTCTTTTACTTCCTTTCTTGCATTGCACCTTTTTTTCACCCTTTTTTTGTCAGTTTTACTGTTTTATTATCTATAACTTTTACTGATTATGTTGTGTTGCTCTACTTGTCTCATTATCTACCTTTTTCTCTTATCATACAGTTTACTGTACTATGTGCACCAGACAAATGTCCACTAGCAGGAAAATAAAGTTGATTTTATTTCTTATATTACTGTTCTTCTGGTTTTTTTGTACAGATGCAAAACCACCAGGAAACGTCTGCTGGCAATAAAACGTCTGGTGGTGCTTGTACTTTTTACTGATGATGGAAATCACTTTGTTACAAATCACTTGTTCCGTTCAGTTTCTTCAGACGTTGTGAGGACACACTGCACACCATGCTGATAGATGCTGAGTTTCCAGCTACCTGCTCTTTGACAATCACCTGGTTGCTCCTAAATCCTGTTTTCTGTCAAACTTTTGTATCTTTGCTGTTTTTCAGAGATGAAACTTTAGAAATGAGAACATGGGGGGCGCTGTGGAGCATGACAACGGAGTAGACGCGTCCTGACCAGCTCCTGTACATTTTTAAAAAAAATATATTTTCAGACTACCGCTTCGCTCTTCTGCACGGTCTGAACTCGGTCAGTAAGTTCACGAGATGGCTGGAAAAGGCAGTACACGCCAGGAACGAGCAGAGAAGGCCCGCCAGTCACGGCACACAGAGTTGGCTAAAGCTAATCCCCGGACACCGCATGGCGGTAACGACGCTAACATCATGGAGGAAGAGGAGCCTTCCCTGTCGTCTGTGGTCAGGCTAATTGAATCCTTTCGAAACGAGTCCCGCTCTTCCATGGACACTCTTCAGTCCACCGTTGACTCATTTGCCTCTCGTCTCACGGATGTTGAATCTTCTCTTCAAGATATGGATAACAGAGTAACCGAGCTCGAGGCTAAATGTGATGCGCTGAGCAAAAGTAATGTTATGCTCATGTCTAAAACTGCAGACCTGGAGTCCAGGAGCAGACGCCAGAATCTGAGGATCTTAGGAGTCCCGGAAGATACTGAGGGGCCCCAGGTAACTTCATTTATGTCTGACTTCTTTGCCGAGCTGCTGGGAATCGAAAATTCCGAGACCACGCCGCTTTTGGATATCGCCCACCGTTCCCTCGCGGCTAAGCCCAGGTCGGGAGCCCCCCCACGCCCAGTGATTGTCAAGGTGCATCATTTTCAGGTTAAACAACGGATCCTCCGGCTTGCGAGGGAGAGGGCTCCTTTGATTTTCCGCGGCCATCAGGTGCGCATCTTTCCAGATTTCACCGTGGATGTCTCGAAACAGAGAGCTGCGTACACCAGCATCAAGCAGAAACTCCGGGCTGCCAATGTCAAATACGGCCTCTTATTTCCCGCACGGCTGCAGCTAACATTCAACAATGAGAGGCACGTATTCCACACGCCGGAGGCTGCCGGTAAATACTACGAGGACAAGATTGCGCCGGCCCAGCTGCTGGGGTCAGGACTGAGCACTAATGGATAATTATTCCTGTTTTTTTTTTTCTGCCTTACCCGGTCCTGTCGTCTCGTCCACTGCCTGGTCGTCCGGGCGTTAATTTCTTTTAACTTGCCTTTGGGACAGACGGCTGCACGTCTTCCACCTCAGGGCTTTGTATGGTGGTGAGTTATTTCTTTTATTCTGACAGAACTGGCGAAACTCCGGCCGATATTATGGCATTATAAACTGTTGCGCAGGTTGTGTGTGTGGCGCGGGGGTTCGGGACTACAACTTGGCCAAAAAATCAGACCTCCTCCCCTCCGCCTCCCCTTTTTTTTTTTTTTTTTCTTCTAAATTTATGATTATTATTATTGTCTTGAGGTCATGTTTTTTTTTTTTTATTTAACAGATTCGCCTGGTGTGCTTAATCTGCTTGATACCCTATCATCTCAAACAGTCTGATATCTGTCAGGATACATATATTTATTTTATTCTCTTCATTAACATGCTTATACTTTCTTCGGCGGTAGTTTTGTTAACATTTGGATACTTTGGGAGCACTGGTCTAGTGCATAGTTCTAGATGCACAGTGGTAGTTTAGGATTTTGGTGCTTCGTTTGGGGAAGTACTTGGGGGGTGGGATGGGTTTTATTATTATTATTACTATTGTTTTTTTTGTTTCTATCTCCCACACGTGCGTGTTTTGCTGTTTCTCTATATTATATTGATTCATTGTGTCTACCTCAGGTTGACCTGGGGTATGGAATATCTTTCTGTGAGTGTTTTGGGCATGCATCTCTCCTCTCAAATTCTGTTTGATTATGGTTGATAAAGCTACAATTAAACTTTGCTCATGGAATGTGCATGGGATCCAGTCTCCAATTAAACGTAAAAAGATTTTAAATTTTTTGAAGAAGGAAAAAATTCAAATAGCCTGTATTCAGGAGTCGCATTTAAGCAACAGGGAACACCAAAAACTTAAAAGGGATTGGGTTGGCCAAGTCTTTTATTCCTCCTTTACATCAAGGAGCAGAGGGGTTGCAATATTAATTCATAAAACCTTACCTCTTACTGATGTGGCAGTCAGAAGTGATAGACTTGGCCGTTATGTAATGATCTCAGGGACATTGTATGGCGACAGGGTTTCCTATTTAAATGTCTATGCTCCTCCAGGGTGCTCTCCCGACTTTTACACCGAGACATTCGCTCTGTTTTCGGACTGGCTCGTGGAGTCTTCAGTAATCGCAGGGGATTTTAATTGTTGTCTCAATCCTCGTCTGGATAAATCACATATGGGGTCACAAACTTGTACGAAAAATAGTCAAACCCTTTTGGGCTGTTGCCGAGATCTGGGTCTCACTGACACTTGGAGGACCTTCCACCCTACAGTTAAACAATATTCTTTTTTTTCTAAGGTCCATAAGTCCTCCTCCAGAATAGATTTTTTTTTTACACCAAGTCACACCCTTCAAAAAGTGGTCTCATGCTCAATGGGTAATATTGTTATCTCAGACCACTCTCCATTATTTTTAGTTATGTCTTCTAAAGAACAACGTCCCCCAACACAATGGCGATTCAAAAACTATTTGCTTAAAAACCCTGATTTTATACAATATTTTACAGAGCAGTTTAGGCTTTTTTTGGCCGAGAATGATTCCCCAGAGGTTTCTCCGAGTGTCTTGTGGGAGACTGCTAAAGCGGTGTCACGGGGCATAATAATATCTTTTACAGCTCATCTGAAACGTAAAAAAGAGGCGGAACAGAAGAATTTAGAGCAGCAATTAATTAAGCTTCAGAGAGAATATGATATTAATCCCTCGAACGATTTGAGAGCTCAAATTGACACTACAACAGCAGCTCTAGATACATTAATGTCAGCAGAGGCTCAGAAATCTCTGTTCTTTGCAAAGCATAGGATGTATGAGTTTGGGAACAAACCTAGTAAATACTTGGCAAATCTGGTTAAGACAAAGGCAGACTCATACTCTATTCCAGTGATAAAAGATGACACAGATAAAAGAGTTCATAATAATAAAGATATCAACAATTGCTTTCAGATGTTTTATGAAGCTTTATATAAATCAGAATCTGAGCCCCAGTCCGATACCTTGATGCAGTCCTTTTTATCAACAATTAATCTACCTAAAGCTTCTCAGACCCAAAAGGAGCTTTTAAACAGTCCTATCTCACGAGGGGAAATAATTGCAGCTATTAATGACCTGCAAAACAACAAGGCCCCAGGGCCTGATGGCTTGACTCCTGAGTTTTTTAAATCTTTCCAGAGCCTGTTAGTTAACCCCTTATTAAATATGTTTTCCCACTCTTTTACTTCCGGTCATCTTCCAAGTACTATGATGGACACCAACATCTCATTGATTCTAAAAAAAGGTAGGCCACCAGAAGAGTGTTCGTCCTACAGACCAATTGCTCTATTGGATGTAGATAGAAAACTTATTGCAAAAATCTTAGCTAGAAGATTAGAGCGTATTCTTCCAGATTTAATCTCAGTGGACCAAACTGGTTTTATTTTAGGACGTAATTCCTGCAATAATGTTAGGAGGCTGCTGAACATTATACAGTGTAGCACTGAATTAAAAGCCAAGGCTGTCATAGTCTCTCTCGATGCCGAGAAGGCTTTTGACAGAGTCGAATGGCCGTACTTACTGCGTGTTCTTTCTGAATTCAATTTAGGGGACAACTTCATCAAATGGATCTCTCTCTTATACGATTCCCCCCATGCTTCAGTCCTCACAAATGGTTGGAAATCTCCAGTATTTTCAGTTGCGCGCGGCACTCGTCAAGGCTGCCCAATCTCACCTCTTCTGTTTGCACTCACCATTGAGCCCTTGGCGGAGGCGATCCGGAGGGACCCTCTGGTGACGGGCATCGACATAGGTCCCCAAAACCATACAATTTCCCTTTATGCAGATGATGTTTTGCTTTTTCTAAGTGACCCTGAGACTTCCATTGTTAGAATTATTCAGATTATTAAAACTTTTGGACAGTTTTCAGGCTACAAGATTAACTATTCAAAGTCAGAGGTCATGCCTCTGACCCCTAATATCTGTACATCCAGCGTTGCCCCTTTTCGATGGTCACCATCTGGGTTCACCTATCTTGGAATACGCATAACCCCATCCCTCTCTGGCCTTTACAAGGCCAATTTTGTACCTCTGATACGTAAAATTAAGGAGGATCTGGCCCGTTGGACTAGCCTCCCATTGTCTCTTATAGGTAGAGTAAATCTTTTTAAAATGAACATACTGCCTCGTTTACTTTATGTGTTCCAAATGATTCCTGTCCTTCTGACTAGAAAGTCACTCTCTGATCTAAACAGCTCTTTATCTTCCTTTTTATGGAAGAAAAAACGGGCCAGATTAAAATTACAAAAACTGCAGCTTCCCCTGGTAGAAGGAGGGCTAGCATTGCCCAATATTAAATACTATCAGCTTGCGTGCCTCTGTCGCTACCTGTGGGAATGGTGTAGAAATGATCCCCACTCCACTTGGCTTAGCACTGAGGCCACCCCTCTGGATCCAATCCCTCTTCGTAATATTTTATATGTTTCCAAGAAATGGGTGTCAGACAAAGTAAGGGGCAATTTTCTTCTTCAAAACATGTTAAAGGTTTGGAGATTGATAAACAAGATACAGTCTCGAGAGGATTCATTCTCTCTCCTCACCCCTATTCATTTAAACCCAGATTTTCCCCCTGGCCTCAATGATCGTGCATTTGTCCTGTGGTCAGAGAATGGTATCTGTACTATAGGGGATCTTGTTGCTGATGGTACTATTAAATCTTTTAGCCAGCTAACGGAGCAATACAACCTCCCCCAAACACATTTATTTAGGTATTTGCAGATTCGCAGTTTTATCTCCTCAGAGGTCAGGAAGCACCCTGGCAGATTCTCATGTTCTTCTATGGAGGAGATTTTGCAGGATCTCAAGCCTCGAAAACTGACCACCAGGTTTTATAATGCTTTGTCTCCTCCAGGAGGGGGTGCAGGACATCTTAAATTGCTCTGGGAAGCTGATTTAGGTGTAACGATTGCGGATGATGAGTGGAGAGATGTATGGCTGAGTTCTTCTGGTTGTTTATGCACTAATAAAGTTAAGGAACTGCAATTTAAAATTATCCACAGGCTCCAGATTACACCAGTGTTACGGAATAAATTCAACCCTACACTTTCGAAGTATTGCAATAAATGCAAGATTTCTGATGGAACATACTACCATTGTATTTTTGACTGTCCCCTTCTTAGAAATTTTTGGAAAAATGTGTGTGAAGAAACTTGTAAAATATTTGGTAAAGATCTGGACCTTAATCCTCTGTCTTGCATCCTTGGGTTACACTCTGGACTGAATCTTACACTTCACGTGTCAAGACTGCTTGATGTACTCTTGTTCAGCGCCAGAAGGTGCATTCTACTTGAGTGGATCTCCGACAAACCTCCTAAGCTCTCACAGTGGTTACAAAGTATAATGGAACTTATCCCTCTGGAAGCAATGACCTACTGGACTAAAGATAAACCCTCACTATTCTATAAGATTTGGAACCCTTTCTTGGATTACATTGGCTCGGCAAATGCTCAGTCTGTGAAGAAAGGCCTCTTTGGAATTATGTGGACAGATGTATCAAAGGATCCACACACTTGAGTGGTGATCCCAAGCAGTACATCTTATTGCCTGGGCACTTGTTCTTTACACCCCCTCAGTCGTCAATTCGAGTATTCAATGTTGTTTTATTTATTGTTGTATCACCGTGTGGGAGTTTATTTTTATTTTTCTTTCTGTTGTGTGTTTTTTTTTTTTTTTTTTTTTTTTTTTTTTTTTTTTTTTTTTTTTTTTTTTTTTTTTTTTTTTTTTTTTTTTTTTTT
>JBAMHT010000022.1:22197952-22208286 GCA_037177075.1 Craterocephalus fluviatilis | reverse complement strand
GACCTTTTTAATTCATCTCCAATCATTGAAACTCATTTAGATAAATCTTAGTATTACATCATTCACACATACAAAAAATACTTTATTCTGCTTAGTTATAACTTACTCTCTTTCCTTTCTTATTTTTTTCCTATGCTAAATATAATATTATTCCTTGTTTCATTCTGTCTGCTTATTTCTGTCAATAAATCTGGGTTATAATTGAGTAAGTTGTGCTCGTACTTCTGTTTTCTATGCTAGATATATTATTGCTTGTTTCATTCTGTCTGCTTATTTCTGTCAAAAAATCTGGGTTATAATTGAGTAAGTTATGCTCGTATTTCTGACGTAATTGGGATAAGAATGATCATTCTGTAGAATTCAAGCTTCAGATTTAGAATGATTCATTCATTTAATTGATCTATTCGGTTAAATAAGGTTTTATGGTTTTCCTTACTTCCATATCAAAAGTCAGGTGGTGCCCCGATTTAATTAATTAGTTTATTAACTAATTAAAGTTATTACGAGGTATAATTTCATTACAGTATTTACAATATCAAGGAAATTGGGGAGGATGGGTGGTGGTTGGTTTCTGTTCAGCAAAAAAAGCTTTGGCTATGGAAAAACAAAACAAAATCCCTTCAATATGGACCTTTTAATTCACAAAGATGATTCTTGTCTGAGGGTGCTGTGTTCACTCTTCATGCAGACCAGGAAAACCCATGTGGAGTTTAGGTCCAGCCTCATCGATTAATGTAAAAGCGTGAAATAAGCTTCTGGTTTTATTGTGAGAAGCTGAACTTCATGCTTGGATGAGACATGGAGAAGTTATGACGTTAACTCCTAATGATTACTTAAATATTAGAGTCTAAAATCCGACTCGTTGGGAACTATGTTCTCCCGCAGTTTGTATAAATAGTTTTAGTTTTTAGAAGATGGCTCTGGAAACGGCGTAACTGCTGGAGCATTAATGCAGAGAAACACACTCCGCTTCCCCGCTGCAAGGTGACGCCTCTGTCCCTCTGAGAGACCTGCAGCTTCATCCGAAACTAACTGATTAAATTGTATTTAATACCATTAAAAAAATATGTTAAATGTTTTGTCTGCAGTGGCTGATTTCAACTAATGATCTTGCTAGGACAGCAAGATAATACAGAAGCTACCGAGATGGGGAATCGGGAGACTTTTTTCCTTTCTCCCTTTTCTACTCGTTATTTTTCAACCGATGCTTTTAATAAACATGAAAAAATTAAATAAAAGAGACAGATCAGATCATTAACAGGGGGGGATTTTCTCAACGGGTTTCCTTCATTTTGTGGGTCTTATTCTGTATCAAACAATTGCAGGTTTTTATTTGAATGGAATAGAAATATGAACAACAAAATTTCGCACCGTTACATCCAGTTCGTCTTGAATCCGCTCCGTCTCGGACAGGCATTAACCACATGGGAATGCAAAGTCTGTATTGGAACTACATTGATCAACTTTACTATCTGACCACAGCCTATATTTATCTTTCAGAATCAATCTACACTGTGAAAGAAGATGATGGAATAAAGAATACAATTTGTATAAAGTGTGAGCTTAACTGTCTGATATTCACGACTTAAAACCAGCCAGCAGCACAACTTTGCTTAAAGTAATTGCTGACAACAGTGTGAAACTTGCTAGGGACAAAACGTAAGTTCAGTTCAAACAAGCTATGTACAGCAGTTATTACAGAAAAACTTCTTTTTACAAATAGGGGGGAAAGGCTTTTAGTGATGGCAAGCAACCCAGAGCTTTATTGTACCTTCGCTCATTCAGATTAACACTCCGTTCTCCAACTAGCGGTATCTGCTACAAAATTGTCATCTAATAGAAAGGAGATGGCTAATCCAATCAAAACCTGGAGTGGGCGGGACTGGACGTCCAACCACGCCTGATATCCAGCCCCGCCTTGTTCTGCAGTCTGCAGCTAGGACCCTCTCGCTGCTCCACATCTCTGTGTTAAAGGAGTCAGCCGAAGAGGTTTAAGTGTCTGGTCAGGATGCTTCCTGGTCACATCCATCAGGGGGGTTTCAGGATTACAAGATTACTTTTAATGCAGTTGAGTTGTCTGCCCGGAGACAACGTCTGCCTGGAGAGCTGAAAGTTAGCAGAGGAAGTCGTTGCTGAATGAGAACCCATAAAAACAAGTAAAGATTTAGTAAATAAAAAGAAAGATTCAGTTTATATAAACGGTGAGGGAGATGTGGACGTGTTCTTCTCCCAGAGAGGTTTCAGTTGTACCTCTGGACTGCTGACCATCACCTGGAGGAGGAGCTGCAGTTTTCTGTCTCTAAACTGAGACAGTCCCAGGAAGAGGTGGATCTGACTTGGGCTGAACATGAAAGAGCAGCAGCCATGTTGGCAAAATAATGTAAAGCGCTTTGAATTGTCTTGGACCTAAAAGGCGCTATATAAATAAACTTGCCTTGCCTTGCCTAAACCGTAAAAAAGCCAACAAATGTAATGGAATTCCAGGTTTCAGAGCAATACAGCAGGTAAAATAGCATATTTTCCACGTCTCCTCTCTGTTCTGCAGGCATTTGCCGAGGAGCTTCATGCTCGTGTGAGGAAGGAGCTGTGGGGCTACAGCGCCGACGAGGCTCTGCAGGCCTCAGACCTCCACAGAGTTCGTTATAAAGGCATCAGACCTGCAGCCGGCTATCCCAGCCAGCCTGACCACACAGAGAAGACCACCATGTGGAGCCTGGCTGGTGTCCAGGAGAAGACCGGTAAGAAACCTCCTCATTCCTCCGTTTACATAGCCTGGCTAACGCGACTTCAATGCGAGCGTTGGTCTGGCCAAGAGCTTGACGACAACCATTTCTCAGAAGGGACGGTTGACCCGCCTCCTTCAAATGCCGCTGTTAGGGATTGGTTGAAGCTTAAACCAATCACAACACTCTTTTCTCTGACTTGTGTGTAGCCAGCGGGGCAAACTTATAGATCAGACTCTTACCGAAGCCGGTCGGGAGCAAGGCGAAAACATCTTTCTGACCAATAAATGTCTCCAGGGCTACTCGTTGCTCATATATCAAAGATAACTTTCTGTTTAATGTGCTGGAAAAAGAATCTACCCGGAGTCGAACACTCGCTGCTGCTCCATGTTAGCAAGGCTAACAGAGAAGTGCTGCCTGTCATCTCACTGCATTGAGCCTCTTTGGACATGCTCAGAATTGATAGATTGGAGATGTGTTGAAAAGCCCACTTAACCAGACTATATGGAGCTTGTGAAATTTAGTGGGCGGGACCAGGCTACTGTTTACACTCATCCTGCACACACACCTGCTGACTTATCTCTGTGGAAGCTGTTGTATCGGGTGGATGGAGATGACCATGATCCATACTGACTAAATCTTCCATGTAAATGAACTGACCTCCAGACAGCCTGACATGTTATTTTTCCTGACTGGTCAGAGCCGTTGGTCTCACTCAGGTGGTTAAAATGTTGGTTGTTACAGGAAGTTTTTACTGCATTTTCATATTTCTGCTCAGATCCCTGTTTGCATAGTTTTCCTCTATTTTATTTCTACTTCTGGATAATAAAATAGCATCCCAAAAGAAATGCTCCACCACAGAAAAAGAGCTGGAGATGATTTTTCAGACAGAGGGGCCGTGACTGATTGCCCACCCTAACCCTCATGCACTACACAGCACTGTATATAGTCACACATTGTGATGGCGACTCGGACAGGAAGCTCACTACTTCCTCCCCACTGCAGATCACGGGACTATCTGCTGTCACCATGGCAACCCCAACGCTGTGAATATGTATTCTTTCCTTGTTATAATAAGCTGACAGTTTATTTCAACCTGCTCTGATGTTTGTGGCACTCGTCACCTGATGCAGCTTCTTCCATCACTTTTAAAATTTAGCATCTTCTTTCTGACACGAATTGAACTAATAATTATAAAAACAAAACAATAGCAGAGCAGAAGACTGACGGACGAATGCTCCTTGTTTCATTAGCAAGTCATCACTTTTGCTCCTGCTCCAATGCATTGTGGTCTGTATCGACCCGTCTAGGGATCATATACAGTATGCTTACTACTTTTAGAGATGCATTGTGGGTAATTTTGGGAGCACTACTTTTTCTTTCTGAAATATCACATTTATTTTGTGAAAACCTGTCATAGAAATGCAGCTGCTGCTGATTTTTTCACTCTCTCTTTATCATTAATGTGTGCGCTGCTGTTTTGTGGTCATAACTCTGTGTTGTGTGTGTGCAGGTATCTGTCTGACAGAGTCCCTGGCCATGACTCCCGCTGCCTCCATCTCTGGACTCTACTTCTCCCACCCTCAGGCCTCCTACTTCGCCGTGGGAAAGATCACCAATGAACAGGTCCACATCTCCGATAGAGCCGTCCTGTCACACAGATTCCATTTGTAGACGTGGCATCCATGATTTTCCTGTCTTTGACCTGCTGACATTCAGACCAGATGCTGATTCAGCTTTACTGATGAAATGAAGAAGAAAGCCACCAAGACCACATGAAGGTCTAGACTGGGATCAGCAGAACCCGTTGTATACCACGGGTCCAAAGAAAGTCCCACTCTGCCATGTTGGACTTCCTTTATCTGAGTTTCCAGCAGCTTCTCTGCGTCATCACTTCTAGAAGCTTCTGCAACATCTGCAGATTTATTTCCTTCCAAGATCTTGTAGTGATGATGGGAGTCTGACTTCCAGCACATCCCAGGGATCCTCCATGGGTTCAGGTCACAACTCTGAACCACCCTTTCACAATCTGAGCCCCATGAATCCTGAACTGAGACCTGAGGGGTATTCCAGAGAAAAGGTTTAACAAAGCCTGTAATAAAAACCTGACTTCCAGGAGGCTAAATCCCCTGACATCCTAACCTGCTTTGTCGGTTCCACAACCTGCTATGAAGTCACTATCACAATCCCCGGTTTGTTAAGCCAGAGTGTGAAAGGCATCACCCACTGAGCCCCGAAACCAGGATGATGAACAAAAAAGGAAAAAAAATCCAACCGCCACCGCCCACTGTGACCCTTTGTGCAGGATTTCCAGCAAAGCCAGTGGAGGTTAAACGCTGGTAGCCTACAGTTGGCATGTGTTTTCTAGCCTAATTAATAACTAAATATGGGAGTATAGTATAGTATAGTATAGTATAGTATAGTATGGTATGGTATGGTATAGTCTAGTCTAGTACAACCTGACTACCCTGTCTGCCCTCAAGCTGAGTCCAAGTTAAAAGAAAAAAGTCTCCAAACTGCTAAAAATTTAACCTCTGCACCCCAAAAAAATTTCCACGAAGGATATCATGTTAGGTCATATCCCACAGCCAATAAGTGTCGGTTGGAGGGATGGAGGAGAGGTACAGCAAGACTGCGACAACCCTCACTCGTAGTGATGAGGTCTGAATGATCATCATCCAGGACCTGAACGTAGACCTGAGCAACTGCAGCAACCCCAGATCACTTCCCCACAGGCTTGTACAATAGACATGATGCTGCATCAATTCATCCTCCTCTCTTCTTCCCCTGATGCTCCATCAGTCCGGAACAGAGTCCGGTCTTTCTGCTCTCTAGCACTAGTTGAAGGCGAAATGTCATCCACGCAGGAATTATCCAGTAGGAGACACGAACTCGTTTGCTTCGTTAGATCCACGTGGAGACTATTTCCTGGACAGGATGTGTATTTCTTTCTATATGCTGAATATTTGGTATATAATGTAATGAGTGTAGTTTTCAGCCGGAGGTAACCCAGGTATCTTTGTGGAAAGAAGTGAAAGGTTTTACACATCAGATACCAAGCTGAATGTGTTTTTTCTGCAGGTGGAAGACTACGCGAGGAGGAAGAGGATGCAGGTAGAAGAAGTGGAGAGATGGCTGGGTCCCATTCTCTGCTATGACCGAGAGGACCAGTGTTAAACTGGGAGATGAGAGCAGAAAACGGCTCTCCAGTCCAACCATTCCAGCATTTGTTCCTGCAGTTTAATTACTTCTAGAAAAACACACTCAGACTCAGTATTTTATTCCATGTTGTAAACAAAAGTTTCTCAGAAGCTTCTCAATGTCTTATTTGGGGTTTTTAAGACTTTTAGGACAAATAGATGGACTCATTGTTCAGTTTATCTTGGGTCCAAAGGTCCAGTCCTGGTCTGATCTGGTTCTGATCGCTAAACTGGTAATAATAATGGACAGTTTGAGTTCTTTATTAGTAAATGCGCATAAAATGTGTGTTTTTTAAAAATAATATAAATATTCCAGTCTCATGAGTAATTCAACACTGGATTATTTTATCTTTACCTTTTTACATAAAACATGTGGATTAACAGACCATCATGCTGTGTGTGTGTTTTTTGTTATAGAAGAGCTGACTGGGAATACTGGGAACTTAAGAAAACAAGTTGAATCATTTCCCACATGTCAGCCTGGTCTATGCTGACCTGCAGTGGTTCAGTTATGTTACTGCAGCCAGAGCAGCGTTCGTATGCAACACACAAACGCACGCACACAATCACGGTTCCTCCATATCATTTTCATTTTTTAAAATAACACTTTTTAATAAGAATCCTTCTTTGTAATAATTTATAACAATAATCCTCTGGTATTATCTGGTTCTGTCTGGTACTTTGTGGTTGTATCTGGCACTATCTGTTTCTGTCTGGTTCTAACTGGTACAATCGCTTCCATCTGGTACTATGTGGTTCTTTCTGGTTCTATGTGGTTTTATCTGGTACTGATTCTATCTTGCAGAAATGTTCCATGTAGGTTATTTTCCTTGCGTGTTCCGTGTTGAAGCGTCCCTTGTTGACCATAGACTGATTTAACAGCAATGTCTTAAATGGTTTCAGAAATTAACACTTCTCCAGTGCTGTTGTAGTACTTTCCCTCTGTCCTCACTGTATGGACATCCTCACTATTATCATTCACTATTAGAACACGTACTACACATGTTCCCATATCCTTACTACAAATATTATCTACGAGTATGGATCTACATAGTACTATTCTGCTCGGCTTGGTAATGTGTGGATATCAGCTCATGAAATTCAAAGATGCAGCAATCATAAGTACCACAGAATAGAATACCAGTACAGAACAGAGAACCACAGGACAGAGTACTACAGGACTGAATGCCACTTATGTTTCTTAAAAGGAAACCAGAGTAAACAACAACTACTACTACTACAACAGCAGCAGCTGGGGGAACTGGGGGGACTGTCGACACTGCGACAGGCCGAGAGAGGGGGCAAACCTCCCGGAGAATTACACGCGCGCACTCTCTCGCCTCCACCTTTGCAGCTCCTCCCCCGCCGCGTGCGCGCCGTCCAATGAGGCAGCAGCTCCACTGCGCTGCGGTCGTCTCCGTCAAACCGCACGGACACACGGAAAGACACACACCCTCCGCCGGTAGTCCACGGAAGCCACGGCGCGTGCCGCTCTGTGACGAAGACAACCATGGCTGATGGAGGAGAGGGCGAGGATGAGATCCAATTCCTGCGGACAGTAAGTCTGCTCCATTCCCCCTCATGTCTGCTGGATGTTTACTGCGGATTTCTAGTCGCCTCTTTGTGTGTATGTGCGTGCGCGCGCGCGGTGTGGGCAGAGTTTACCGCATTAAGGATGACGGCTCCACGAGCCCGTGGTCTGGGGTCCGCAGCCCAGCTGACTGAGGGATGGAGGGTGGGAGAGGGGAGGAAATGTGCTGCAGGGAGATGCTGGAGGGTCGGGGGAAGATGGTGTAGAGGAGTTTTAGCGGCATCCAAACTACGTGTCCTGGCCCGCGCAGTGTGCGGGGTGGATGCGGGGCGCATTGCGGTACTGAAGCTGCTGCGGCGGGGTTTGGACTCTGACATTAAACAGGTTGGGTTCTGGTTCAGGTGAATCAGCTGCTGGTCTGCGTGAGCGGAGCTGTTGCCTCTCAAAATGCCACACGTGAATGGTCACGTGAACACACTGCACCTGTGTGTTTCTTCTTTCCTTTTAAAAGGAAGCGATGTACACACACACACACACACACACCGTATTATGTAAAATGACGATGAAGGGGAGGAATATGGGATGGATGCTGGTTTCAGATTAACTTCCTCTGGTTTCTGGGATGGCCAGCAGCAACGTGTGGAGCCCACGAGACAGGAAAACGTATAGAGGAAGATGGCTTGCATAGAATAGTTTGGCTTTATGGTGTGTGCTGAATAGCAGCTCCACTGCAGCACATTATTTCTATTCATCATGATAATGAGAGTAGAGCCTGCCAGCAGGGAGAAGCCTCAGACTTACAAAGTTGATCGTGTTTAGGTTCCACAGACTCGTTGTTACAGACCAACACTGTCAGGTAAAGTCTTCATTTCTGATAATTTGCTTATAGGTCAAAGATCCACCTGAAAAACCTGCACCACCACAGGCCTGTCCACCAAGACCCCACCCACAACTCACAGGGCCCACAATGTTCCAGCAGCAGGCAGTCAGGGCCAGTTTAGACCTGACCAGTCGGCTTGAGGAGGATAAAATCTACCTGTCTGGCTTTACTAAAACCATCTGTAATCTGAGTTTTCATTAACCAGTGAGTTTAATGAACAGGAAGGATGTGAGTTGGTAGAAGTTCAATGAAGCTGATAGTCCAGCTTGGTGTACCGGCTGTTGCTTAGCAGCAGGAAGTTGTTGTGGTCGTGGTTTTAGACGAGCAACCGCACTGGAGAACTGGTTGGGATGAGCAGTCACATGACACCAACATTCATTACAAACCATTCATCTTCATCATGATCATTATCACTATCCTAACAGCCAAACTGGATTTCAGGTCTACAACATGTTTAGACTCTGAAACTCTGGTGGAAAGAGAATTATAGATGGTATGAGCTCAACATAGAGACCAGATGAACTGGTTTCCTCCCAGCAGGGGATCTGGAGCAGGAGATCATCAAGTTTTGTTATTCCTGCGTAACTCATTATTTATTAGCACCAAAAGAAATGAAACTAGAAAGTTTAAGACATTCAGGTTTGGATGGAAAGTAGATATCTGATTTGTCCTCACTTTTACCGCCAACTGAAATCATAGGAAGTTTTTTATGTAATCTAAATAATTGCTCAACCAAATGAATAGTATAAAAACTACTGAGCATCACTCAGCTCCCACAGTAAAGTTTCAAGTTAATAGCTGTGATATATTTGCTGTTATTTCTATCTACTCTCTACCACCACTCTTACTATGGTTTCCCTGAATGGACAAACAACTCACCATAGAAGAAGACAGCACACATGCCTGTAGTCCAGTCCTCTTTCATATGAAAATATCTTAAAGGAGTACTTCACCCTCAGAATAATGTGCCTTCATTTTCTACTCACCCTCATGCTGATTAACACTCTGGATCACTTTATTGATATTTATCACTTAGGCAGAGATGTGGGAAGGTTTCTGTTTGAA
Source organism: Craterocephalus fluviatilis (assembly GCA_037177075.1). Taxonomy (NCBI): domain Eukaryota; kingdom Metazoa; phylum Chordata; class Actinopteri; order Atheriniformes; family Atherinidae; genus Craterocephalus; species Craterocephalus fluviatilis. Next base: position 22,198,887 of record JBAMHT010000022.1, on the reverse strand, counting down.
TCAGTTTGGTTATAGTGATGTTGAACAGCGTCTGTTCAAAAAGTCCACAAAAACTTAGCAATATTCCTCCAAACGGCTCGTCCAAGTTTCCTGAGTGGGTAGCATCCATAATTTACTGGAAACTAGGGGTGTAAGGATTCATTTTAACGATTCAATTCACATCACGTTTGGTTTCGATACGATTTATGAACGATATTAGTTCATTTAAAACGATACAATCCAAAACGATTCAGTGACTTGAAATCGAGTCAGTATGTCTATCAACAACTATCATCAAAAATTTAACCGGTGTGATTTTCATAAATACTGTACCTGTATACTGGACAGGGCAGGGAAGTTTCTCAGTATGAAGAATCTTAGTTTCTTGCAAGGGAATCAAGTATAAATTGAAAATATGGGTATAAACAAAACAAGAAACAATTATTAATAGCAATTTTTTTTGTTTTTATTAAGTTCACCTCCCCAAGTTGAGTCAACAGGGGCTAAACCTTTTGAGGCATTATTTTAAAGGGGTTAGAGATCAAAATCATCATTTTCATTTTTTTGATGGTGTTGAGAATACACACGAAGTGGCAGGCAATGTCTCTGTTTCCGTTTTTTCCCTTTTTTTGAATTGCCGCCAGAAAACCTACCAATGCGTGTTTGACTCCTATGTGACGCCATATTACAATGAGCAGCCCCACAGACACATTCCACTCACACGCCCCTTCCAAATGTCTTCACACCGTTTGCACCTCTTGTCTGCTACAAGTCTGTATTTCTTGATCTAAGTGCAGCATTTGATGTGGTGAATCACAGTATATTACTTTGTAGTTATTTGCAGATGGGTTTGGTCCCTCAGCCTTGAAATGGATCGACAGTTATTTATTTCAAAGAAAGCAGTGCATGTTTTTTAATGGTTGTTTTTCAGTCCTTAAAATTTTACAGTGTGGAGT
>JBAMHT010000022.1:22153799-22164195 GCA_037177075.1 Craterocephalus fluviatilis | reverse complement strand
ATCTCCTCTGACTGGTGGAAAGTTGAAAGTATAGCAGAGATAAGTTCTCCAGAAATGACAGTGACTTTGTTTTTGTAGTTTGGCAACAACAGAGCTGATCCTGTGTCCCTGGGAGGGAGCTGGTCAACAAGCAGTATCCCCGCCAACCGCCACTTCTAAACGTGTTGCTGTGTTTTACAGGTGCGTGATGATAACAAGCGTCAACACCCCTGCTTGGTGGAGTTTTCCAAGCTTCCTGAACAGGAGAGAAGCTACAACTTACAGATGTCTCTGGAGACACTCAAGTAATGCATCAGTACTGCAGCTGCTCTGTCTTCAGTTTGTCAGTCGCAGCGAGTCATCACTATGTTATTTCATGAGTAAAACCTATTGTTATCATTATAAAAATTATTCTGAATCAGATTTATAAAGCTGTGATCCTATTAGATCCTATTTATAAACTATTGTGATCCTATTTAGATCCTATTTATACAGTAAACTATTGTGATCCTATGCAGATCCTATTTATAAACACTAACATGGAGTTTATGTGCACATGGACACCTTGTTTTATCTTGTTTTCATACTAGTACTGCAAGAAAGCTAATGAAAAATGAAAGAAGAAATCCAGACTTGATGTACCCAAAACTCTCTTGATCTTATTTTTATTCCATGTCTTTCCCAGTATGACCACCTACATATGGCTGCAGTTATGAGTAGTACCACATATATGCTAGAGTTGATCAAAAACAGACACAAAACAGAGTGAGAAAAAGATAGAAATCAAATTAGAAACAGACTTTATTTTTGTTAGGGTTAGGGGTTAACCCTTACAGTACACCAACCTTCAGGATTTACTTCACACTCAATTGTGTGAGGTCTTCTTTTAGACACAGCAGGGAAAATATGGAGGGAGAATAGTGATATACATGAATAGAGTGTTAAATAATTACTTAAAAAGAAACAGTAATAAACACATTCATCACCAACTACTCAAATGTGTCATTGGTTGATATGAGATATGAGACAAAAAGCTTGTATAATGGATCAGCTATGATTCATTTATGTTTCCTAAACCTCCGTTTATGGACCCGAACCGACCTTCTAGACCCCGTACGTGGCCCACATGTGTATGAGTGACTTTTATCTTTTCTTTTTTAATTTCCGATGGAGAAATGTGTTAGAATATTGTGAAGCAGATTCTGGCAATCCTTGTTTATCCACTCAGGTTTAAAAAGTTTGTGTTTTCAGTTCCATGTGAAGAAAATGATCAGATGATTAAAAATAACTGAGCAGACAGACTTCGGCTCGTCTTTGTGGCTCTGAATGGTCAAACCCTTGGGGACTCCTTTGGTGGTCAGGGGTGAACCACTGATCTAGACTTGGTGTGTCCAGCTGTTGTCCTGCAGGTTTTAGGTGTTTCCTGATCCAACACACTTCAGTCAAAAGCTTGTTCTCAAGTTCTGTCCAATCATGTTGACTCATCCATCTGATTCTAATGCTGCAATGGGAAACATTTAAAACCTGCAGGTCCCTCAGAAGTCCAGACCAACCCCGGACACACCTGATCTACATGTTTGATCTTTTCATTTCTGGCATTTCCTTTCAGAAACCATCTGACTTTCAAATATTTGATATAATACTAATAATAATCAACCAATGAAACATTTTTGAGTTGTGTATCTACATGTGTTACATTGTGGCATTTTTCTGCCTCCATTTGAACAAAAACACAACATAGTGAAAGATTGTTTTCCGTGAAACATTCCAGCATTCAGTTGCACGTGTGTGTTACAGGACTCTGCTAGCGTTGGGGTGCCATGTTGGACTCGCAGACGAACACGCTGTGGAGAAAGTGAAGAGCATGAAGCTATCAGCAACGTAATTCTCAGCAGTGATTCATACAATCAGCAATGATGGAGAAAATGCACGGTTGTAGTTGAATGGCTCAGAGGAAACAACTTCAGCTGCTGTTTTAACTCAATCTGTGCAGATATCAGTTATCCAGCGGTTACAAGCCTGCCCCTCTGGATCTGAGTCACATCAAGCTCACCCCCACCCAGGAGGCCATGGTGGACAAACTGGCTGAGAACGCACACAATGTGTGGGCGAGGGACCGCATCCGGCAGGGCTGGACATACGGAATCCAGCAGGTGAGACATGCTGCAAGACTACCTGTGGTACAGGGTGGAGCGTAATCATCCCAGTTTAGTATGGACCTGTTGAAGCATGAATCAGAAACAACATGAAGGCAGATATTCCTTCTTATACCTTTGAAGGCAGAGGGATGGAGGGAAAACCAAAACCTGGGGAAGATGTGTTAGCTTACAGCTATGTCCATGTATCGTCACTATTCCCTAACCCTCCCGTTCAATACATTGATGATTTATATCTGTTATATATGTTGCATGTTCTCCTCGTGGATGCGTGGGTTCTCACTGGGTACTCCGGCTTCCTCCCGCTGTCCAAAGACATGCATGTTAGCTTAACTGGCTACACATAAATTGTCACTAGGAGTGAGTGTGCGTGTGAATGGTTGTCTGTCTCTATATGTCATCCCTGCGATGGACTGACGACCTGTCCAGGGTGTACCCCGCCTCTCGTCTGATAGTTGCTGGGATAGGCTCCAGCCCACCCGCTACCCTGAATATATTAAGCGGTACAGAAAAAGGATAGATGGATGATGTTTATTATAAAAAATGCTTTTGATTTGAATTGATCATGAAAAAATTGCAAATGTGCACAGAGAACAGCTTGGGCCTCAGGAGATAAAAGTAATACCGGGACACCACATGCTACGACATGGCCCGCCTTACTGGTTGCATGAAAGCAGCTCTCACAAGTTAATACCTTACGAAGGTGTTTTAATTCTGTTCAACACCATAACAGTGCAGCTGCAGCTGCAGATGTTAAAGGAAGCCAGCCTCTGCAGGAAGTAAAGCCTCACTTGTGCTCCCTGTAGAGGTCAGAAAAAGTTCAGAAAAAATCTACCCACAGACTATTCATCAAACCAATGGAAGCAGGAAGAAATAAATTTTTAAATCACTTTGTCCGCCACCGTGGTCCCACAAAGCAAAGCAAAGTGTAAGCAAACTGGAGTGGGTCTTCAGTATAACCACATGGTTGCTGAAGAAATGAGAAGCTGGTCATGCATCAGTTGAAGGTGAAACATCACCATTCATGCAGGAATTATGTAGTAAGAGGTTCTGACCTGCTGGTAAAATCTAAGTGGGGATGGGCTCTTTGGATGCCCGTGTACTTTATTTAATCAGAAAACTGTTACCAACCACTGATGTGTTAGCCGGTCTTCCAACGTTCATCAGTTTCCAGCATTTATCAATGATTCAAATCAAACCATCCCCTCATCTTTTATTTGATGTCCTTGTCTGGTGAAGGTTAACAACGAATAACTCCATATCATGGATGTTTGGTGTGTCTGTGATGTTTGACTTACAGCTTCTCTACCTCTCTTGTGGAGGATGTGTCACACTGTCCACTAAGCATGTCCTTTGTTTGCATCCTTCAGGACGTGAAGAGCCGTAGAAACCCTCGTCTGGTCCCCTACAACCTGCTGGATGAAAGGACCAAGAAGTCCAACAAAGACAGTCTGAGGGAGGCTGTCAGAACACTGCTGGGATATGGCTACAACCTGGAAGCTCCGGACCAGGACCATGGTGTGATGAACTTGATCGTTATAATTTATTGAATAAATCTTGCTCAGGGTTATTAATAATAGAATGATGATGTGATGGATGAGGGATCATTTTGTGGAGAATGAAGCAATTCTCTGTCTGTAGTTATCAGATGGCTCTTCAGACTCTTCTCACCTCTACCTTCTTGTCCATTCAGCAGCTCAATCTGATGTCAGCAATATGTCTGCCGAGAGGTTCCGCATCTTCAGAGCAGAGAAAACCTACTGCGTTAAAGCTGGAAAGTGGTACTTTGAGCTGGAGGTAAGAAATATGAACAAGCTGGTTAAATACAGATGCTTGTTAAATATTTATTCTGTTGCACTAAAACTCAAACCCAGGACCAAAAAACCATAATCAAAAGATTGAGAGAATCAGGAGGAATCTCTGTGTGCTGGGGGAATGGGTCTCTACTGGAAACCAATGCATGGAAGAATTCCAGAAATTCCCCCGTAAATCCACAAATACAGGTTAAAGGTCTATGATGCGAAAAAACAAGCCAGATGTGAACAGGATCCAGAAACATCATGTTTTCACTGGACCTGGCCTTCTCTGGACCAAAGCTCAGTAAAAATGCTCTGAGATAGAATAGGAAAGCATGGACGGCAAGTCCTGCAGACTGAGGAGGAGAGGGAGCATCCAGCATCTCTGATGGTGGGGCTGCATTAGAGCCGATGGAATGGGCAGCCTCCACATCTATACATGGAGATTTTAGAGCAACATCTGCTCCCATCCAGACAAGGAGACCTGGCCTGGACCTGGTCTTGGACCACAGACTGCAGCCATCACAGCAGGAGAACTGATTATTCTGCAGCCAGACCTGGAGCCAGGACTAAACATCTGGAGCGCCATGATGAAGTTCCAGGACCGGAGAATCCTGATCAGAGCAGAATGGGACGACATTGTTTACGCCTTACAGGGAATAAAATATGGTTTGATGGGATTCTGGTTTGATCTACATTTCCAGAACCCTGCTGTTGTAGGTGGTTAGATGGCAGAATGTGAAAGTAAAGCTGTGATAAACCCGGCTGGTCATGCATGTTTCTCCTCATCCAGTCAGGATTCTCCCTTTCTGAATGTTTCTATGTGTCTTCCAGGTGTTAACAGCTGGGGAGATGAGGGTGGGCTGGGCCAGACCAGGATGCCTACCAGATCAGGAGCTGGGATCTGATGACCAGGCTTTCGTCTTTGATGGCTTCAAGGTAGCTGGATTTTATTTGACGAAATATACAATCTGATTACAGTTTTAAATGAATATTTGGTTTAAATCAGTCAAACAAAGCAAAGTTTATCCTTCCTGCTGTGCTATGCAGCATACAGATTTACATTCATCAGGGTGTGGACTAAGAACAGAGGGCGTCTTTCAGGATGTTGGTAATGGGGCTTCTGGTCCTTGTGGGTTGTGGTCTCTGTTAATCAGGTTTCCTTCCCTCAGACACATCAGATCCCAGCGTGACCACAGAGGATGGCTGGAGGCTGCATGAACTCATCTTACATAATTAACATAATGAGGTGGATAAACACCCCAAGCACAATGTTTGGATGTTTTCCTTGAGTTCCTTCCTCGTCACAAACTTGTTTTGAGGGAAGAAAAGTTTGGAAAAGCAGGAAGACTCACTAATGCTTCATCCTGGAAGTAACCATGTTCTGAATGAGGAGTTATCCCTTACTCATGCTGGCTTCTGCAGAGCTATGCTGATCATGACAGAGAGGGTCAGAAAGTAGGGCTGAAGTTTTATTTCTGTGGAAATGTTACACAGTAGGGCCTTGGTTGACTTTCAGCCTTTTCTAAGAAAAATAACAGAAATGAGTCTTTATCATCCGTGTTTTCAGATGAACATGTTCCATTCTCATCTCTGGGCTTTGGTGTTGCCATGGAAACACAAATCCCAAACTCCTGGGAATTTTTGAAAACGCTTGGAAAATGATTGTAGCAGTGCTTTTGATGACATCAGTGTTTTACACAGGAATGTATTGTCTGCAGCAGGCATCACCATAGTGACCATTGGAGAGCGACATCCCGTTCATGGTGGCTGTATGTGTGTCTGCCTTTCCAGGTGCAGCGCTGGCATCAGGGCAACGAGCACTTTGGGCGTGCGTGGCAGACGGGGGACGTGGTGGGCTGCATGGTGGATCTGAACGAGCACACCATGATGTTCACGCTGAACGGAGAAGTCCTGCTGGATGATTCGGGATCTGAGCTCGCCTTCAAAGACTTTGAAACAGGAGAAGGTGCCGCTGATAACACACAAAAGAAACTAGACGAGCAGTCACACACTGAACGTAGAATCCGTGATGAAGCCAACGTGTGTGCGGACTGTGGCCAAAGACCATCCATCTGCTCAAATCTGTTCAGTCGGCCCTTTGCTAACCCATTAGAACGTCGTCCTGTAAAACATGTTTAATGCTGTTGAAGTGTCCTTGATCTCAGTTTGACTCCTTAATGGACAAATTTATGACAGTCAGACATTTCATGATGTTCCCAGCAGAAAGATGATCATCATTCTTACCTTTGCTCCAGGTTTTATCCCAGTCTGCAGCCTGGGTGTATGTCAGATGGGACGGATGAATTTCGGTAAAGACGTCAGCACTCTGAGGTACTTCACCATCTGCGGCCTGCAGGAAGGCTTCGAGCCGTTTGCTGTCAACATGAACCGGAACGTCACCATGTGGCTCAGCAAGAGGCTGCCTCAGTTCGTACCCGTTCCCTCCAACCACAAACACATCGAGGTGTGTCACCTGGAAAACCCATTCCTCTTCATGTAGGGCAGGGATGTCAGATTCTGCTCCTCCAGGACCACAGTTTGGCAAATTTAGATGTTCCCTGCGTCCATATGGTTCAGGTGAAACGGATCAGTAAGGAGGGGACATCTACTCCTGCAGAACAGTGGAACTGGAGGACCGAAGTCCCCGTTGAAGGGTTTTACTTCATAAAAAATGCTGAGTGGATTAAAAATATGCTGAGCTGAGTGCAGCATCCAACCAGGTCACCTCTTTTGTTTCAGGTGACCAGGATAGATGGAACAATAGAGTCAAGTCCATGCCTAAAGGTCACCCAGAGATCCTTCGGCTCACAGAACAGTTATACTGACATCATCTTCTACAGACTGAGTATGCCCATAGAGTGTGCTGAGTCAAGGTCCAACGGCAGCCTTTTCTCACCAAAGAGGGTAACAGTAACTTCATTCCTTCTCTTGCATAATGACATTCTTAGCGTCAAGCTGCTGCTGACATGATTTATTCTCGCTGTCCGTCATCTGTCTGGTCATCTCTCTGTAAATACATGTTTTTTTCATCTCTGACACAGAATTTAAAAAAGAAAAGAACACGAAGTGAAAAAGTATGTGTCACTGATGCTGATAGTGGTAGAACAGTGAACTGCATTATGTCAGCCTCTAGCGGTAGAACCATAGATATATAAAGAATAACATTATGATTTTGTCTTTGGTTTATTCTCAGCAGGTTAGGAGTCCTCCTGACTACTTCCAACCATTTTTAGGGTTAGAAAATGATTGGGAGTACTCAGGAGCACGTTATAGCTCTAAAATGTTTTCTGAAATGCTCTCAGGGTGAATTCTTACATTTAGGACTGACACGTCCACTTTTTCTAGAAGATAGTTCCTGAAACAGCCGGTTAGGAGCTACTTTCAGCTCAAATTTTTTTGTGAATACAGGCCCAGATCTTTAGCACAGTCCAGACCTCCATCAGGCTGATCTGCTGGATTTGCTTCGTTCCTCTCATTGTTCTGCTGGAGCTGCTTTCTAACTTCTTCCTCTAGTCCTCCTCACATTTTGTCTTTGTTTTTACTTGTTCTTGTCTTTGATAACTTCCTGTCTCCCTCCCTGGAGATTTCGTTTTCATGTTAGCAGCTTTTTCAGGTCTCCGGTGGTCCAGCTGCGGCACTGTTTTACCTCCCTGTGACAACACAGCGGCTGTGTCCTGTCTAATTAATGTTATGGGTTGTTTTTCTTTAGGAACTGGATGATTTCGAAACTGTGTCTGACTTTGAAGTCCTGATTAAGTCCCCTCACAGTCACAATGGTCCAAATGTACAAGAGAGAGATGAATTCAACAACCACAAAGACTGTAACCAGGAAAAGCCGTCCAAGTTGAAGCAGCGGTAAAGCTCGCTCGTAGACCTCCACTCCTCTGCTCTGAAATGTTTACTTTTCTTCTGTGGCCATTAGTTTTAGACCTTCTCCAACCGTGTGATGTTTCAGGTTCACTCTGAAGAGAAACAAGCCAGACAACAGCTGTCCTTCATCTGCTCGTCTGTCAGAGGAGGTGGTGGCTGACGACAGAGATGGCTATGAATTCCTCACTCAAGCAAACACCGTAAGACCGAACTAGCAGGATGAGTTTCTGCCAGTGCTCCACGTCAGCTGTAAACCACATGTTTCTGTTCTGTGGGCAGTACTACTACTCGGTGAGGATCTTTCCTGGCCAGGAGCCCAGCAGCGTGTGGGTCGGATGGGTAACGTCTGACTTCCATCAGTTCGACCCCGGCTTTGAGCTGAACAAGGTCCGAAATGTGACCGTCACCCTGGGAGATGAGAAGGGAAAAGTTCATGAAAGGTAAGTCAGAAAAAAGCAGTGTGTGTCTTACACTCACCACTGTACACATCATGTGGTTATCCAATCAGCCAATCATGTGGCAGCAAGTTTCTGGAATATTCCTCATTTGCAGCATAAAGTCCACCTGCCTCCCACATCGTAGTCTAGTCTCCTCCGACATGGACCGATGTTCCTGGTTGAAGGGTCCTTCTAACTGAATGTGTGTGTGTGTGTGTGTGTTTGTGTGTGTGTGTGTGTGTGTGTTTGACCTCGTGTCCTGCAGCCTAAAGCGCAGTAACTGTTACATGGTGTGGGCTGGAGAGAGCAGCAGTCCTGGTCAGGGCAGGAACAACAACGGCTTGGAGATCGGATGTGTGGTCAACACCATAAACGGTCTGCTGACCTTCACGGCCAATGGCAAAGAGCTCAGCACGTACTACCAGGTAGGCCTCGCCTTCCTTCTCTTCTGTCTCCCGCTGCATCCAGTCTTTCTCATGAATGCTGTGAAGAGTGGTGGCTTAGTGTTAGAGAGGGGGCAGGTTCCAGTCCCCAGACTGCTCCCAGTGGAACAGGTGGGTTAAATGCAGAGAACTAGGATATAAAAAGTGGGATGAGTACATGTCTGACAGCAGCTGGGTCTGAACTGCTTAGCAAACCACATATGGCAAATGTTTCTGCTCGTCCGTCATGCAGCGGACTATCCCTCTGGTTCTCATCCATCCCTCTGGTTCTCATCCATCCCTCTGGTCTCATCCATCCCTCTGGTTCTTATCTATCTCTCTGGTCTCATCCATCCCTCTGGTTCTTATCTATCTCTCTGGTTCTCCTCCATCCGTCTGGCAAGGTCACATACACTAGAACACCCCAAAGATAAGCCGAACAAAACTGTATTTACAGAGAGGACTGCATGGACTTTGAAAAGGGGAGATAACCGCTTTTTGCACTCACATGACACCGCATGGGAAAGTCAGTTTGTCTGGTGTAGACAGTGTAGTCCATGCTAATCTTTACGATAAGGGACACTCTTTGTTGGATACACTGGACAGTAAAAACTGGTGGTCTGAGAAAGGGGTCAAAGGTGGCAATCTTTCAATACAGACAAGGGCTATTGTTTTAATCATCCATTCCAATGTAGTTCATAAATTTTCACACCTTGTTTCACATGACCTCAAAATCTCATATTATTGCCAAGTCTGTTAACAACTAACATGATGTCGCAATAAGCATGTTGATGGTATGAACACGCCTGGCACTGAACAGTGAAACATGGTTTAATGTGCCACAAACTTGCTATTTATCATGAAAATCGATGAAAAAATTTGACCCTGATTGAAAATATTAAAATGAACACAGTATCTGAAACTGATGCAATACTTGTCAAAAGTTGGACACATCTTCCCATTAAATCCAATGGTACATGAGTCCAAACTTTTGACTGATACTACATGTGTATCAAAATTGAAAACTGGGAATTTATTTCTCAAATAAACAATAGCCATGGCCCAAATGTGGCTCCATATAGTAGTATCTCTTATGACTACAGTTTTGCTAAACGTATTGTAGGATCAGTATGAATCCAAACCAAAGTATGCCCTCTGTGTTGAGTGTTGCTGTGTTTGAATATCTAGTTTATTCTTTGTATTAATGATAATAGATGTTAAAACTTTAAATATTGTTCTGCTTAATCTCCTGTTAGTTATCTTATGTGTGACTGGCATCATCAATGGAAAGGAAAAGTATGTAAAAAGAAGAACAAGAAGAAATTATTTAAAAAGTCAAACTTTGAACATCAGAAAAAATTCTTAAAACAGAGATGGAAAAGTACATTTTATTATTTTAATTCAGAACTTTTAAAGGTTACACAAAGTCATTGCTGTTAGCTCTGATAATAGCAATCAGACTATACTGATTAAAAAAGGCACGTCTTGCATTTTCTTTTGAGGATGATTAACCTTTACTGCCTCAGAATAAGGAAATGGTGCATCATTGAAGACAAATATAATTTAGAGGTTTAATTAAAAGTTTTTAATCTAGATCTCATTGAGATTTTGCTTGAGGACAAAATGGCAGCGAGGCACTGACTGGCCCTTGGGAGCTCAGCTTACCATGTTACATCACTGGATGTTGGTCCCATTTCCATTAATTAAGGTAGAGATGGACCTTGATGGAAATC
>JBAMHT010000022.1:21916461-21930553 GCA_037177075.1 Craterocephalus fluviatilis | reverse complement strand
CAGACTTTCCCACTCTAAAACCACTTGTACAGAAAGTGATGTCTTTCTTTATGAGCACATACACCTGTGAGGCAACAATTTCAACCATGAACACTATCAAGAGGAAACAGATAAACCGGCTGACCCATGCTCATCTTAAATGCCTTACTGTGATTGCAACAACAAACGACAAATACAACATGAAAAAAGTCAAGGACATGCATTCCAGCTTCCGTTCATCCCAGTATTAAGGTATGGTCTTACTTGTAAGTGTTTTGGCTGTGTGGTTTCTTTTTTTTTGTGGGATGATGAAAAAGTGGCTCTCCTCTTGACTTTGCTCTGCCAATGTGGCTCTTGTGAAAAAAATAGTGAGGATCACTGCTATACGTGAACTATACGAGTATCATGTAACGGCAGAAAAAGTCAGCAGATTTGTCGCTTGTCTACTTAAAAAAAAAAAAAGCCCTGCTGGAGTCATCTGAAAACTCGCTAAATATAGCAACGACGTAGCTAAGCTAGCTAGACTGCTAGCTGCTGCTGTAGGGTGTGTGGACTCGCTTGTTGTTTAGGGAAAACATGTGTGATCATAACAGATGCAGCAGCGGAGCTCCTATTTTGAATGTTTAATATCGTGACGATCAAGCTCATTTAATTGTGGCCCCCAAAATCGTGATCACGATCAAAATTCGATTAATTGTGTAGCCCTAGTTTTAATATATATTTTTACTTAGAATATTAATTACTTTTGTTATACTAGTTATTTTTAGAAAATTATCTTCATTAGTTTTCAGGAAATATTTATGACTTTCATATTCATATTGCAGATAATATCTTCTGTGTTCTGCAGACATTAACTTTATTAATCCTGGAGGCCAGGTTGGAGTGTGTGGGGGGCCGGTATTGTCCCCTGGACCGTTTGTTTGACCGTCCTGTCCTCGTCCAGAAGGACTGGGGAATTCAGATTGTGTTGCTGCTGATACGGCTGCCTTGTTTCCTGGATCAAAGCTTAGACGGACGTGTTGATCTGCAGCTTTTCATTGTCGCTCTTTCATCTTCTGTGTAGCTTATTGAGGTTATTTTAGTTTTTGTTTCATATTTGTGTGGATTTTCTGCTGTTCAACTTTGTCAAACCGTTAAGAATAAAGTTTTATTACTGCAGAAGACATGTTAGCCAGACAGCAGAGACATTTTTCATCCATCCTTAGGTGTGTGAAGAAGCCTTAGACCCCCAGCAGGTGTTGTGGTGGTAACCTGTCTCTCCCCCTCTCCCCTGCAGACCGTGGAGCATGGCTTCCCCCACCAGCCCAGCGCCCTGGGCTACAGCCCGTCCCTGCAGCTGCTAGCCATCGGCACCCGCTCCGGAGCCATCAAGCTGTATCCTTCCCTCCTGTAGCTCAGAGTCCTGCAGGTAGAAGCTGAGCTACACCCTGCGCTGGTTTCCCACGCTGCTGCTGTCAGACACTGCAGCCTTTCACCCAGCCCAGCCCAGTGACAGTGTGGTGGAACCAGTCTGTACGCTTTAGATACCAGCGGTGCCGTCTTTCCTTAGGCTAATCCTGCAGCACAAAGCCGCAGATTGTTCCATACGTGGCAGCAGGAGAGCTGCGATGAAGGAAAATTTGTCCCTGAATGAGCTCCTCAGGACAAAGCTGGCTCTAACACACTTCTTGGATTACCTGATGCTTTACTTCTGGTGCATTGAACTGCTTTACTGGTGTTCTGTCTGATGGGCAGACTGGTGATGATGTCACTCTGGGGCCTGAACAGGACCCCAGGATTTAACCCTCGTATCATATTTCATGTTTTAATTCATGAATATTTGGTTTCTGGGGACTGATTTTGAAAAATAAAATCCCACAAAAAAGTCATCGTTGACCATCTATGTGTAACATTTGTTATTGTGGATTTTGTCCCATAATACCCCGACACGGTGTTAAAGTAGTGATCTAACACCAAAAACAACAGCAACAATGCAGAAGAATATCTTTAGCTACTAAGTCTTTATTTAGGGCTGATCTTTAAATTAAATCCCAGCAAACCAAAATCTGTAATATGGAAAATAACTTCATGTGATCAGACTGGAATTTAAAGACTGAAAATGAAAAGTGCATGTTTGGTCGTTTTTATTGGAATAATCTTCATTGAACAATATAGAAATGATGATATGCTTTCCTCTCGATTAGTTTCTTTTACAATTTTTTCAGGCACTGATTTGATTTAAATTTCCGTTTTTGATATTGTTCAATGTTGCCATTTTTGGTGAAAAAAAAAAGACCAAAACTACCAAAGAACAGACCATCCATTCTGTGGCTGTAATGCCCGACAAGACAAGTAAAAAATGTGCAATTAATGTTTTTATTTATTGTGAGAGGAGTTTTTAGTGGTAAATGAAATGACCCATACTGGTTAAACTGGTATCCTGTTAGTCCAACGATCAGGCCTGATTGGTCCTTAACCTGCGGTCAGGTACGGAGCTCCAGGTGTGGAGTTCATGGGTCTACATGATGAGAACGCTGCTGTCACTCAGGTGCACTTCATGCCTCGCCAGGTACAGGAGCACCCACCCAGTCTGCACCAGTCTAACAGCCTGCTCTAATGGTTTCTGACCAGTAACTGTGGTTCCCCTCCAGGCCGAGCTGATCACCCTGCTGGACGACAACAGCCTCCACATGTGGACTTTAAAAGGCCACAACGGTCTGTCTGAGCTGCTGGAGATTGGACGCTTCACCCTGACTGGACCGCCCGGGTAAATCCATCATTTCACTGCTTTGCCTCACCCAGACCCAGTCGGTCTGCAGGACCTGGTCCCAGTTCTTCCTCTGGTCCTCAACCTGCATCCATACGTTCACAACAGATTTAACGGGTTGCTGGTTGTGTTCCTCAGAGCTCCGCCCCATGTTACCAGGGTGACGGCCGTGCTGGCCCACTCCTCTGGAGAGCTGCTGCTGCTGGGGACCGAAGGAGGACACGTCTTTATCGTGGAAGTCCCGGGATTCAGAGAGCTGGAGGAGAGGAACATCAGCCTGGACCAGGTCTCCAGCAGGTGGGCTGCTCCCCAGGTTACTCTGCTGTGATTGGTGCAAGGGAGAAAGACAATCTGCTCTGTGATTGGTGCGTTTAAACACGGATGACTTTACCAAACACAGACTGAGATCCTTCTGAACCTTCTGGATCCACCATGGAGGACTGAGATTTAGTTGATGACTGAAAGTTTTCTCATCAGCTGGTCAGAGACGGGGTCTCTGATCAGAAGACTTTAGATCCTCTGTCATGATTCTGAAATCATGACATACTAGTTGGAGTCTGATGGCAGATGAAGCATAGCTGCAGATCAGGGGCTATCAGCTGGCTGTGTTATCCCAAGCTAAGCTGGTTTACTGGTCTAGCTGGCTGTTAACCTTCTTCATTGATGATCAGCTGTGATGTGGACGTCTCTGCTGTCCTCTCTGATTTGTCCTCCAGCGTACCAGACGACTACATCGGTCGCAGGAACCTGGAGCACGTGGAGGCCCTACAGGAGAACCCGGTGAATTGTAACCAGGTGGTCATCGGCTACGGACGAGGTCTCATGGTCATCTGGGACCTGGAGCAGCAGTGTGCCATCCATCACATCCCTGCCACACAGGTAGCTGTTAGATCGCCCGGGTTCAGGCCCGAGGGGCCGATTCCTGCAGCCAGATCAGCTGATGTGTGTTTGTTTCCCGTGAACCGAAGCAACTGGAGAGCATGTGGTGGACGGAGGACGGCAGCTACATTCTGAGCTCTCACAGCGATGGAAGCTACTGCCGATGGATGGTGGGAGGAGAGGACGTAAACGAAGAGGAGGAGAAATCTGTCATTCCTTATGGTGAGGAGGAAGAACAGGATTCGCAGGTGAAACCGGTTTTCAAACAGCTCATGATGCTTTTCTTCCCCTGCTGCAGGACATTTCCCCTGCAAGGCAATCTCTAAGATAGTCCAGCTCTCTTCTGCAGAGGGGTGAGTTCTCCTCTGCTGCCTCCAGCTCTGCTCACCCACCTGGAGACCAACTCAACCTGTCTGTGTTTGCCAGGCCCCACTTCCTGCTGTTCAGCGGCGGCATGCCCCGGGCCAGCTACGGGGACCGGCACTGCATCTCAGTGATCCGCGGTAAAACCCACGTGGCTCTGGACTTCACCTCCAGGATCATCGACTTCTTCGTGGTCAGAGACGGAGCGCGGTGTACAGGCAGGCCACACCCCCAGCATCCCGCATGATGCCGATGGAGGAGGGCCTGAGGGGTCCTCCGGTCCTCTGGCATGACTGCATGCAGCGTTCTCAGACCGAGAGGCTCTCGGCTGATGTGTGTCCTGTCCTTCGGCAGGAGAACCCAGTGCTCTGGTGGTCCTGGTGGAGGAGGAGCTGGTGGTCATCGACCTGCAGTCGGAAGGCTGGCCGGTCATCCAGACTCCTTACCTGGTCCCGCTGCACAGTTCAGCCATCACCTGCTCCCACCACGTGTCGGCCATCCCGCTCAAGCTGTGGGAGAGGATCGTTGCTGCTGGAGCCCTGCAGAATACACACTACTCTAAAAAGGTACGCGTGGTTTCATCTTTCACTATAAACACCTCAGAGGGAGGCTGTGATGACTGGATACTGGATAAACTGGTTCTGAACCAGTTCCCTGCAGGAACCCGCTTCCTGTCCATCCACCAGTCAGAGCTTAGACTGAAGGTAGCGTCTAGGTTTACAAAATTCCCAGGAGTTTTTAAAGTTGGAAATTTCCATGGGAATTAACCAGGAATTTACTAAATTAAAGGTTAAAGAGGGGATTTAAATGTAGTGAGTAAAACAAATCGCAGCAGAATCAAAACAAGCAGATTTAATGCAGCAGCCTGGGATGTCTCTGCTACTCAATCTCATTTTAAAATCTCAACATTTTTAAGGTTTTATTTTGCATGGATGTCAACTCATGACTACAAACCCTGATATTCATGTTATGATTCAAAATGTTGAAATTATCCAAAAATTCCAGTTATAACCACAAATTCCCATAATTCCACTTTTGGATATTCCTAAAATTCCCCAGCTTAACTTCCCTTGGAAAGTTTCTGTAAGTCCTGGACTCTATCCGTGAAGCATGTTTCCATGGTGACTGGGATAAAAAGACTTCAGCTTCTACGGGCCAGGCTATATTAAAAAACCAAAAAGACAAATGTCTTGTTTGTCGCGGCCTAACTCAAAAACTTCAATTTCCTTTGTGTCTCTGCCAGCCGTGGCCAATAACAGGAGGTCAGAACCTGGCCCCGGATCCTCCGCAGAGAGACCTGCTGCTCACCGGGTCGGTACCGCTGCACCTCCTCCACATCTGCCTCGCTGCAGACCGCTTGAACTCTGCCGTGTCCACGCAGGCATGAGGACGGGACGGTGCGCTTCTGGGATGCCTCGGGGGTCTGCCTCGCCCCCATGTACAAGCTGAGCACGGCTGCAGTTTTCCACACAGACGCCGACCCCAACGACAACATGAACCAGAGCACGGAGGGGGAGTGGCCGCCCTTCAGAAAGGTTTGTCTGGAGCTTCACCAGCTGGAGACCCTTCCTGGTTTTAACATCAAGACTGATTGAATTGCTATAATATATTTTATTTATCAGATTTTCTATCAGGGAACCAAAAGCCAAAAGTGTCCCGTTGTCTTCTATTAAAGTTGCATGTTTTAATCTCCCAGTCATTCCAGTTTACACTTGAGACGCACCGATCCAGTTTTCCCATCCGAACCGATACCTGGGCTGAGTGAATCAGCCGATACCGATCCGATACTACTGCTGAATGAATGAACCGTGTGTGTTGCCATGTGATTGAAGGCATCAGGTTGGACATAAACATTTAATCTTATTTTATAAAAAAAGGTAACAAATTACCAGATATATATCTGCCTAATATTATTTATTAACCAAAAACAATGTGTACATTAGCAGCAAAAGCAAATGAACAACACTTCCTTTTAAAGTGCACTGCAAACACTTAATTTAAAATGTAACATGATATAGCAGCTTCCTGAAACCCAACAGACAATGACTTCACTGATTTGTTAAAAAAATCACATTGCAAACTGAACTGAAGTGACTAGATCACTGGAACGGCATTGCTGTGTATGATATTATTAATATTAATTTAAAAAAGGAAAAAAAAAAGAATTGACTATTTGAATGCTGGATCGGCCTCATTAATCCCATATCTGATGGCTAATTAGGCCAAATCTCATCCAATATCCGATTCATGTTTAGACCGTCTAGTTTAGACCCTTTTAATTCATTTATGTCATCATTTCACCTGATGTTTGACATTTCTGCTAGATACAACCTGATTCAACTGGCTTCCCATCCAAGGCAGATGCAGGAAATGTTGGTATTTTACCAGTATTATGATGGACCACTGGGGGGGGCACCAGGGGGCGCTGAGAGTGAAATCATTTCTGATTATTAAAATTCTGATGAGCAAATAATTTCACAGATGCACAAATGTTTGATGAATTTATAGTTAGTTTTTTTTGTCACCTGAAGGTGCAGGGGTTACTAGAGGGCGCAGGGTAGAGCTGAACAATTTATTTCTACAAATGTATTTTTTTTTTTACATGTTACAAGGATCCAGGTTTCACATCTGCAGCAGTTTTTTGGCGGTTTTAATAATCCACCAAAGCTGGTCTATAAACACGATGAACACTCTGACAGCGATGATGGGAGCTTCAGCCCGTTCAGCTGCATCTCTGTGATGAAGTCCTTAGCATCTTCACCTTCCTACAGAACGTTTAAAAAGTAGAATTTAAATGATTAAGTCGCATTTTTGGTCAGAACAATCGCAGTTTGACTTTGTCCCATATTATTCAGGCCTAGCACAGGGGTTACCGGGGTTACCAGAGGGCACAGATAACAGAACCTGTTTGGGCTTCTGCGGTTTAAGGTTCTCCGCTTCTCTGAATCTGCTCGGCCTCCTGATCCTCCTGATAGGATGCTGCACCTGCTACCTTACCCTGGATAAATGGAAGATGATGGATGGATGAAGTTGTTTGTATTAAAAGAACGTTCAGGATCCCAGATGTGTTGGCTGGATGTTCCCTCAGCTCAAGGCTTCCTGTACCAAGGAGGAGAGTTTCGGGCTGGTCTGACCTCCGGTCTGTTCTCAGGTGGGCTGTTTTGACCCGTACAGTGATGACCCGAGGCTCGGCATCCAGAAGATCCATCTGTGTAAATACAGTGGCTACCTGACTGTAGCTGGCACTGCAGGACAGGTAAGCTGCATTTCGGCTTTAGCTGGCCGTGTCCGCTACACGGGCAGGGAGCAGGCTTTACCGGTCTGCGGTGTGTCTGCAGATTCTGGTCCTGGAGCTGAACGACGAGGCGGCGGAGCAGACGGTGGAAGCTAAAGTTGTAGATCTGCTGCATGGCCAAGAGGGATTCCGCTGGAAGGTAAGACCATTTCTGACCCAGGACCAGTTCACATGAGTCGAAGCGGAGAGACCCAGTGTGAGAGTTTCTCTGATCCAACACACCCAGTCGAGAAGAAATGCTTCTCCAGCAGCTCGCTGCCGTTTCTGTTTACCCCTAACCCTCCTCCGGACCTCCCCAAGTTTACTTCCAACCCCCTTTTGGTGGTCTAGAGAAGTTTTCCAGACATTTCTATCCCGTCCAGGAGGTTTCCATCCAGCTACGACATGTAGTGTTTATGCAGAGCCTCCATCTGGTAAATCCAACATGATGATCCATGATAACGCCATTATTTATCACATTTTCATCACCAGCACTACCTGGTTGCAAAGGGATAGGAATAGATTTTGGGAGTCCCTGTTGATCTGCTTATTTGTAAAAAATTCTGTAAGTAAATAAATCCTGCTTTCTTCCTGGCTTTATGGCCCACGTCAGACCTGTAATGGTTTCCTCTGTTAGGGCCACACTCGGCTGGATGTGCGTGAGGATCCGGTGCAGTTCCCTCCAGGCTTCCAGCCCTTCGCTGTGGTCCAATGCCAGCCTCCTGCTGTGGTCACCGCCCTCACCCTGCACTCCGAGTGGAAGCTGGTGGCCTTCGGCACCAGCCACGGCTTCGGCTTGTTCGATTACCAGCAGAAGAACAACGTCTTCGTAAAGTAAGGACGCACAGAGGAAGTTTGTTAGTTCAATACAAATTATTAGAAATTTTCTGTGAACTCAAACATTTCTGTAAACACGGGCCAGTTCAGGAGATCCTTGGTTCCCGTCTGTAGGATGCTTCAGACGTGCAGCTGCTCCTCAGGGTTTATTCAGTCTGAGCTTCCTGCAGCCACCAGACCATATTTTCCTGTTTCAGTCCAAGAAGGCTGAGCAGCAATCAGCACTGTGCTATCACAAATGGGTCTGGCCAATATGTATCAAATTTAATATCTTGATCAGTTTTTTCTTAATTACCATATAAAATATATATCTCCTATAATTTCTTTTGGTCTAGTAACCGAGGAGACTGTTCAATTTTACCGCCTTCAGTGATAATTGCACTTCTATTAAGGACCAGAAGCACATGTGAATTAAAATATTTTATTAAAATTTACGGAGATGTGTATTAAAATAATAAAAATAACTTTAAATGGTCATAACAGGGATACAGTTGTGCAAAATATGCCAAAAACAAAGAGTATTAACTCAGAACATGCTAATTAGATATGAACGATATTCCCTCATTTAATATCTCTTATCTTGCCCAGCCCTAATCGCATATCATGCAGCTGTGCAGAGAGAGAGAGAGGGAGAGGGAACCGACCAGCAGAGTCAGCAAGCAAAGTTTATATTAACCGTGTTGGACGCGACAGCAGAGTCCTGCACATGTCCAGTGTTATTAACCCGACTCTGTACACAAGTTTATCTCACAGTCCAATGTGGATCTGACCCCTTGAGTCTAGCTGTAGACCGACCAGTGTGTCAACAATGAATTAAGTCACTAATCGTCTCGATACACCCGTCCCTCCTACTGAGGGTTTTTTGGATTTTTTTTTTTTTTTTTGGTGCTGAATTTGCACAATATTCTCCTGAACTTGCTGAACGCTGCTACATCTCTATTGTCCCTTATTTTTTCACTTGGCAACTTCATTTGATTTGGAGGATCCTGTATAAATAGACATCTACTATCTGGGTTTCAGCTGTTCTCTGCTCCAGCACCACAAAACGTCCCACTTGCTCCAGCTGCCTGATTCGATCTCCACAAAAATAGAGAAATAGAAATTTTTAGTTATTTTATTTATTTTTATTCACGTGAAATTTATTCAATGTGATTTTCACCCACACAACAGCAGCATTTTAAGGTGAAGCTGAAAATGGGTTCAATACGTTTAAGCTGCAAGAAAATGTTGTAATGAGATGAGTTTAAGTCCAAGAAAATCTGTCAGAGTGACACATCGCTGCAGGTGTTAAATCTTTGCCGCCTCCCAGCTCAGCTTCAGCGAAGGGAAAACCAGCAGCACCAGTGGTCCAGCTGGCAGCTGTGCTGGTCCACACATCCTCCGAGGCAACAGTTCATTAATATCCTCGCTGCCACCTGGTGGTCGGGGTGTGAATGGCAGTCTGTCTAATAGATTAAAGGTTTTTCCGTCACCATCTTAAAAAAACAAGGCACTGATGGGAATTATAGGGTTACGTGACCCTCGGCTGTGTGACGTCAGCCGGCTGACGGCCGGGAAGTGTGGCTGTGTGAAACCTTCAGGTGCACAATTGGCCAGGTAGCTTCCTGCAGCCAATCAGCAGCAGGCTGACGCATGCCTCTTCTCTGCAGGTGCACGCTGAACCCCAGCGACCAGCTGGCCCTGGAGGGGCCTCTGTCCCGCGTGAAGAGCATCAAGAAGTCGCTCCGACAATCCTTCAGGAGGATCCGCCGCAGCCGCGTGTCTCTGAGGAAACACCACGTCAACAACGCAGCTAAGGTAACGTGACGAAGCCCCCCCCCTCCCCAATACCAACCCCCACCCGCTCACCACCCTGCCCCTCCCCTCCTTAACCCTACAAAAAAAACGTCTGACTGGTTTCCCCCGTGTCTGACTGGTTTCCCCTCTGTCTGACTGGTTTACCCCGTGTCTGACTGGTTTCCCCTCTGTCTGACTGGTTTCCCCCCATGTCTGACTGGTTTCCCCCGTGTCTGACTGGTTTCCCCTCTGTCTGACTGGTTTCCCCTCTTTCTGACTGGTTTCCCCTCTTTCTGACTGGTTTCCTGGAGCAGCTGCAGGAGGCCAACGCCCGCCTGGAGGCGGAGCTGGCAGAGATGGAGCTGGCTCCCGTCCAGAGAAAGATCGAGGCGCGTTCCTCAGACGACTCCTTCACCGGACTCGTTCGGATACTTTACTTCGCCGACACCTTCCTGTCTGACAGTGAGTGTTCCCGTCAGATCGATTACTGATCCATGGCTCATCAGTTTCATCGCCATGGTTACCTGAGTGCGGGAAGCTAACGGCTGGCCTGTGGACTTGCAGGTTCTCATAACTCTCCCTCGCTGTGGGCGGGGACTAATGGCGGCGCCGTGTTCGCCTACATGCTGCGCCTTCCCGCCGCGGAGCACCGGGCGGATGAAGCCGTCTCTGCTCAGCCAGGTGAGGACTGAGTCCGGTCCGGTTCCCGTCCTCCGTCTTTCTGTCCTAACTCTGGCTCGTCTGGGTTGTTCCAGCTAAGGAGATCCAGCTGATGCACCGCGCCCCTGTGGTCGGCATCGTGGTCCTGGACGGCCACGGGGCGCCGCTCCCCGAGCCTCTGGAGGTGGCTCATGACCTGGCCCGCTCGCCGGACATGCAGGGCTCGCACCACGTCCTGGTCATCTCTGAGGAGCAGTTCAAGGTCCATCACACACCAGATTATTACTACTGTATGATCGGTTCCCTCTGACGCCTCTGATCGGTTGTCTGTGTTCATGGTCTGAGATCAGACGTGGAGGTGGCAGAGAGTGATTGTTGTTCTGTGGTCATTCATAAAAGCTCTATAAACGATGACAGGGTTTTTCCAGACCTGGGACTCACTGGAGGCGAGGCGAGGAAACTTGCTCCCGTTTTCCTGGTTCAGCCCTGAACTGTTAGATTCTCCAGAGAAATCAGCGTTGGTCTAAATCTGACAGGCTCAGAAAGAAATGCACCCGGTCCATCAGAAAAGTAAGATGCAGTTATTCCAAGCTGCTGCCACTGGAGGCTAAGAAACATTAGAAGACCTTTTGTTCTGGAAAATGAGAATTAACCCCCCCCCCCATCTCGTCTGATGTCCAGCAGAATCCGTTAATGGTCACAGCTGGGCAGCTGGAGCTCCTGCTGGTGCCGTCACCACATCTGCTTCCACTTCAAGAGATAATTTTTCTATCCGTTTAATTCAAGAGTCTGATGTTTTAAAGGCGCTATAGATGCACATAAATCTGCTGGATTAGACAAACTGAATCCCTTCTTTGCTATAGTTTTCTCTCTTTTCAACTTGTCCTCTCAAACATGAGAAATTTCTCAGAGTCAGAATGACTTTGTCTCTGAGCCAGCTCCTGGCAAACCAAGTTTCTTCCAGTACAACCAGTGCAAACGGGATCAGCTAAACCAGAGCAGTTGGTTTCCGACCGCGCTGCTCCGTCTGTCTCAGCTCAAACTGCCTCCAGGGTCGTACAGGTGACGTGAAAGTAAAGCAGGTGTGTCGCTCTCAGGTGTTCACGCTGCCCAAGGTGAGTGCCAAGATGAAGCTGAAGCTGACGGCCGTGGACGGATCCAGAGTACGCAGGGTGGGCGTGGCCTGGTTCGGCAGCCGCACGGAGGACTACGGCGAGAGCGGCCTGCTGGTTCTGACCAACCAGGGAGACGTTCACGTGGTGTCGCTGCCCCACGTCAAGATGCAGGTGCAGCACCCGTGCATCCGGCGAGAGGACGTCAGCGGCATCGCCTCCTGCGTCTTCACCAAGCACGGCCAGGGTAGGGAGCGTCGGGCAGGGCTCCTCCTGCAGCACATCACTCCTGACCTCGTCTCTAACTCCTGCTTCTACGTCTCCAGGCTTCTACCTGATCTCTCCGTCAGAGTTTGAGCGTTTCTCTCTGTCCACGCGGTGCCTGGTGGAGCCTCGCTGTCTGGTGGAGGAGCCCCTCCATCCTGCCTCCCCCAACCATCTCCAGCCTGATGGAGCTTCCTCTGCTCATCGGTACCCAGCCTGACCTCAGCTTCATCCGGTTGTGGAGGAGCTTTTCTCATGAACTCACGTGTTTTATCTTCTCTGTTCCCCTAGGACGCCTCAGGACAGCGAGGATGCAGGTAAGTGTGTGTGGGTGCATGTGTGGTTGTGCTGCTGCCTTTCTGTGGCTGCGTGTCCTGATGTGACGTCTCTGCCTGCTGCCTGTGTTCCAGAGAGTGCAGCTAGACGTGTTATGGAGCATGCTTTGCTGAATGACGAGAGTGAGTACTTCTGTCCACGTAGCCGGCCTCTAACCGCTCTGTCAGCTTTCTGCCATCACAGGATGAGCATCATCTGCTTCCTCTCACCGTGGCTGCCGTCAGCTTTACTCTGACTGAGCTGCACGTCTCCTCTACGTGATGCTGAGCTTTGTTTACAGCCGTATGACGGATGTATGACCTTGTCTTTCAGAAGTTCTCCAGGAGATCCAGAAGTCCCTGGAGGGAGACCAGACGTAAGTACAAGTCTCTGCTTCCACAGCAGAGCCCGTCCTTTCACACAGAGGCTCACGGATACGTGTGGACCTGTGGTCAGAGCAGCCGGTTCGGCCCAGATAACGTAGCTGCCAGCGATGATGATGCATTTAAATTAATAATAATGATGATGCATTTTATTTTTCAGAGCTTTTCAGGGCTCTCATGGACACTTAACATCATTTTTAACTGATGGTGTGTGAAGCCCAGACATTGTCGTGATGCTATACAAATAAAGTTGAATTGAATGAGAACACAGACAAAAAATGAAATGAAGATGATAGAAAAGATGAATGAATGGTGTATTGATCAGATCCTGCCTCTCTGATTGGCTGACGGTGGATGAGGAGCAGGAACATGTGGTCCAGAAGTGTTGACGGAAGCTTTTCTGGTGTCTTCAGGTCATTCCCGGAGAATAATGTGAAGACTGCCCTCGCCTGAGCAGCGTCTGCCACCAGTTCAGGTAAGACTGAGGTAGAATCACATCCTTCTTCTGTGGTTTTATTTTGCAGCTCATAATGGTTCCTGGTGTCTCCTCAGAGACGGGACGTGTCCTGCAGTCCTCGTGCTCGGCTACTAAACCACTACTGACTCCACCGTTCACACCGAAGGGCTCCTGGTCCTGCTGCAGCTGACGGCGGGTGGAGGAGACCAGCTGTGCCTAAAGACCACACACTGTCACTGAGCATGCTCAGAAGCAATTAATCCAAACTACGTGAAGAACATTGTTGACATGTGACCAACGTGAGAAGATGCCACATCCTAAAGCCTTTATCTGCACCAGCATCACACTCTGCCTCGCTCCGGGATGGACGAACCACGACGGAGAGCCTCTAAAGCCTGAAACTGCTCACTTCAGCATTCGTCCGCTTTTAGGGTTTAAAACCAGTTTTTAAGATGTAAAACCAGTTTTAAGATGTAAAACCAGTTTTTAGGATTTAAAAACTGTTTTTTAAGAAGTAAAAACCAGTTTTTAAGATGTAAAAACCAGGTTCTGTAAAGAGAACAATTTTCCAAACTGTAAGATGCGAGCGGAAACCCACGTCTGCGCCTGAAGAAACACTAAGCCAACACCTGAAGTCACTTTCTGGTTTTTTTGCTCAGGATTTTTTGGTAGAAAATTAGTTGAAACTTGATCAAATCAAAAATCGTTTTCTGCTGTTTTAAATGTGTTTTTCATGATTTAATAAGTTTAGACGTTTTCTGATACAAACGACCTCCATCATGACTGAACCAATCAGCGGCTTGGCAAAATTTCCTGACCACTGATTGGTCCTGGTTAATGGTGCTCCCACACTGTATGCTCCCCCCACAGGTACTTGTGCACTACTGCGGACCTCCAAGGCTGTACGGTTGGAGCAGCTTTTCTTCGGGGTCTTGTTTATTCCATGGATGAACGATATGATTTAGGAATGTAACTTG
Organism: Craterocephalus fluviatilis; assembly: GCA_037177075.1. Lineage (NCBI taxonomy): Eukaryota > Metazoa > Chordata > Actinopteri > Atheriniformes > Atherinidae > Craterocephalus > Craterocephalus fluviatilis. The sequence goes on along the minus strand of JBAMHT010000022.1, from coordinate 21,916,531 downwards.
TAGTGAAATGATGTAATATATAGTGTGTGTGACTCTACCTGTGGGCCGGATGGAGCAGGGGTCGGCTGCT
>JBAMHT010000022.1:21894420-21904437 GCA_037177075.1 Craterocephalus fluviatilis | reverse complement strand
ATGGGAAATGTAGCGGCATGCCTCATTCATCACCTGCAAAAGTGGCCCAAGTTGTTTTAAACCTGACAAATTCAATTTGAATCAGCTTGTTAATGCTTGCTTGTTCATTTTTACTCCTGCGTGTCACCATGAGTCATGTCATCCACTGAATGTAGAAATAAGCAGCTGCTTGTTAACTCTTATTCAGCACAGATGGTTAAAAAAAGACAAGAAAGAGAGAAAGATCAGTCACCTCAACAATAACCAAAATAATGAAATAAGAAATGCCTCATCTCTCATGTTTTCTTGTTTTTAAGATGCCATACATGTTTTATAGGCTGACTCTTCAATACATCATATCCAAGACTATCCACTTGTACACAAGCGAACATCCCTGGACAAACACTCTCACAAGCCAGCAGCTTGACATTTCCTCTGACATTTTTGGCACCCGTATTCTTCCATCACTTCTTGGCCTTTCTGTCAGACGTGTAACGGGTTCATCCACCATATCAAAGCCTTGATTAAAGGTGGAGCTGAAACCTTTATTGAACTTGACAGAAGTGCAGAATTACATGTGGTGCTTTTAAAATTCATGTGAGGAATAAAAACAGCTGTTTCTGCTGAAGTTCTGTTGTTAAACTCACCATCTGTAAATATGAAAAGTTTAATGTATTTTATTTCCTCCTTGTTTGCTTCTTTTAGGAATTTTGCTATGACATAAAATACGCAGATCTCACCAAAAAGACGTTGGAGGTGACGGTGTGGGACTACGACATTGGAAAGTCAAATGATTTCATTGGTAAGCTCTGCTTTCCTGTACCTGACTGGCTCTGCTTTCATCGGAGACGATGCTGTGGGACAGAGAAGTGAACTGGTTGTCCTGCTCTCCAGCAGCACATCTGGCCTCTTGTCCAGCTGAGTCTGCCGTCTGCTCAGCCCTCGCTAAGCCTGAAGGCTCAGAAACTACCAGCATTTTCCATGCTGGCTCTTGTTTACATTTAGCAAACTTTCATCCCATTTAAAACTCCCTTTAAATGGTCTAAACTCTTCATTCAACGATTCAGTAGCATCAATCCAAAATGAAAATATTGGATATGGATCCAGCAATCATGTCAGACATGCTCCAAAAAGAACATGTAGAAATATTTTCATTGTCGTTGTTCTAACAACCAAAATGTTGGGTTTTAGTCCAACAAGGAAAAGATAAAAAGTTCCCTCTCTTCTTAAGGATTATTTCTTGAGATAACAGATTGCTTTATCTCATTATCTCTACAGATATAGTGAGTTTAACGTACACAAGCCTCAGCTTGCTCTTACAGTATAGATTCTGAGCAGAACCACGACCAAAGTGTGTCTTCTTGCCATGAATAAACAGAAAGTTCTAGGCTGAAACATACTGGCTGCTTGTGTGTTTAGTGTGTTTCGAGTCTCGTTTATGTATGTCCTCAGTCTTTCAGTTATTGCTGAATGACTGCAGCCTTTAGCCTGGAGGTGTCGTCACAGGCTGATTTGACCCACAGCAGCCTCCTGCAGGCCAACCCCTGCTAACTCCCTCCTGGTCTCCAGCTTGCCACCTCTCTCTTGCTCCAAATCCAACAGCAGACTCTCTCTCTTTGCCGCTTGCCCCCAGTCTTCCTACCACCTACAACCACTACTGTCATTTAGCAGAAGTTTTTATCCAAAGAGACTTACATGAGAAAGAACAACACAAGCATGAAATCAAAGAGTAGGATACAGCATGAACAGTTGGACTGCTGAACATCGATGTAGTCATTTCAAGTTCTAATTGTTTTTTTGGGGGTTTTTTTTCTGTGTGTGTGTATGTGTGCGTGTGTGTGTGTGTGTGTGTATGGGGGGGTTCTCGGGGTGTGCATTGAGCATGGGGGTGTGGGCTGCCTTCTGGCGGTGGCCGTCTGGGCGGGCCGGGTCCCCCCGGGTGGTGTGCTGGCCTCCTGCCTGTGGGGGTGGGGGTGTCCCCGGGCCCTCGGCCCCGTCTGCCCCGGGCGGCCGGTGCTCGGCGGGGTCGGGGGCCGCTGGCCAATCATTCTGCTTGCAAAGATGCTGGACAAGACAGGTGTAAAAAAAAAAAAAAGATTACATAAACTGATTGTCAGTGAAGCGCCTTGAGATGACTTTGTTATGATTTGGCGCTATACAAATAAAGTTGAATTGAATTGAATTGGAAATTTTCAGGCTTGATTGCCTCTTTATCTGATTGACTGTAGTGCAGGAGGATAGAGCAGTCACCTCCTAATCAGGTTGAACTTTCCTTGGCCAAGACTCTGAACTCTACCTTGACTCCTGATGTGCCTATCAAGTCTGTATGAATGTCACTAGTAGCACCAAGAATGCCCCAATATATATAGGTTCTTTGAGTCATCATGTGACTAGAAAAGCACTGCACACATACAGTCCTTTTACCCTCTTCACTTTGGCTTTATGGCCAACAGGAAATGGACTGCCACCTAGTGGTCAATCCAACATAATGCTGTTATTCACCGGCTAACCCTGGGATCAGCGTCTGGATCTAGGAATGTTTTTAAGCATTCTCTACTGTAAGCAGATGGGGGTAAATTGTGGGGATAATGTCAAAAATCTTTTGCAAAAAAAACAACCAAAAAAAACCCCAAGATGCTATTATGGTATGTTCTAATCCCAGTTTGACCCACATCATGTTGACTTTCTGTATCTGGTGACACTATGGTTTGGTTGAGGCCCATGCTCTCTGACTGCTTGTAGTTTTTTTTCATTTTCTGTACCTGAAATCTGCAAAAGTGTTAATTACAATTTGTAACACAAAGAATAAAAAAGGAAGGAAGGGAGAGCGAACATTAGACCATAATTTCGTCTGTATTATTCAGTCTAATTCCTGGATCATCAGTGTTCGGATGTTTGATGGCATCCCCTCACATCACCTACTCTCGTCAAACCAATCACCTGCGTCTACATGACGTAATGAAGGACATTACTTCTCTCTTCTGTTGTGTGGTACAAACATCACCTCCAGTTCTGTGAATCTACGGTTTTCTGCAGGTTGTACTTGAGGTTGTTTGTTGTACTTCATTACTTCCGTCTGGTGTAGGCAGCAAACAGAGTGGGGTGAAAGACTTGCTCCTGGTTTATTTATTTCCTGCTCTGTGCAGATACAATAGAGCATCCAGCCTGTAGCAGCACGCTACTTTCAGATTGCAGTATATCAGTTACCGCTCTGCTCCGCTGCTGCAGGTGCCTTAGTTACCTGCTGGGGAGAGGTAATCATCATCAGCAAACCGGAGTGAGCTGAAGCCAGTCATGGCTGAGAGCTGGAGCCTTTCATCTCTCTGACACAGTGAAGATCGGAGCTGCCATGGCTGGAAGGAACTTCTAATACTTAGATGAGGGTCTGATTCTCGATCCTATCTCCTCCCTCTTCAGTTGGTGATGCCTGGCAGCAAAAGAGCTGTAGAGGTGGATGAGGTGGAGGATCTGTCCCAGCTGGAGTAAGTTCACACATGTGTTCACACAGTTTATTCTCTATATGTGCATGTTCAAACCTGCTTGTGTACTGTCTGCAGAGAGGTGTCTGAGAGCGCTGTGCTTCTGAATCTGAAAAAGAGGTTCCAGCGTGACGCCATATATGTAAGTTTCACTTTGTTCTTATGTACAAATTAGGGCAGCTGGAGGTTCCACCTGAGCAATGAAAACAGCCTGCACAAAGGCTGAAACATAGTTCAGCTACAGAGGATGAAATCCAGACTCTATGCTCAGAAGAAGTCCTCTTATTTCAGTTACTGCTTCTGCAGCTTATCAGGGTGAGCTCAGGTGAGCAGCTTGATGGTCATCAGGAGCCTGGAGTTCACCAGATCACATACATAATTAACTAGATATACCTTGCTAATGGAACTTTAGATTTAGTCAGGCCCAACGGCAGCCAGATTATTTATTGTGTTTGCACATCCATATCCAGCAGGAAGAATGCGTTCCAACAAAAAGCACCACACCAACATCACTGATGAGGAGAGTAGGACAGATTGGCAGGAGGCAGGTGGACACACTGAATGTATGAAACTAAAAGTGCTGCAGGAGCAGAAAGACCAGGTGCACGAGCCAGAACTGAACCCTCAGGCTGACAGGAAGGCGGCAAGAAAACAGGCAGCAGGATGAATGAGCATCCCACCACAGAAAGAAAGCAAGGATTATTTATATTCAATTCAGTTCAGTTTGATTTTATTTATAAAGTAATTTTCATAGAAGCAACACAAAGAGCTTTACAAAGTAAAAACATATTTTTACAAAAAAAAGAATCAAAAACCTAACAAAAGTTTAAAACATACAGCTCATTATGTCTTTCACACATAATGATGAATATGTGATCACAGAAACACACAAGTACACCCCTCCACCCCAACCCTGACCCCAGTCTAAACAAGCATGAGCTGCCATTCCTAGTGACTGTCTGTTAACTTAGAGGGACTTAAGGCAAGATTTGTGAGAAACTACACATGCATTTTAGTTGATTCAGTGCAAATGGGTCGTGAAGCATTAAAACCCAAAATAACGAGGCCGTCCACGTATCTGTCTGTTGCCTTGAACAGGCTGTGTGCTACATAATGTTGTTTTGGGGATGTGACGTAAATTAACGCTTCTTCTTTTTTTGGATGATAAGCTCAAGCGGCTCCAGAGTTACTTCAACAGAACCAGCTTTCTTGATCAGTTTGTTGATTCTCTTCGAGCAAGCTGATTGCACTTTCAACAACATGCTTTTAGAACATTTGCAACATTTTGGTGCAGATGTTAAAAGATCTCAGCTTCCTTAAGTAGAGTCTGCTCTGACCTTTCTTGTAAATGTACTCAGTGTTGCCTTTCCACTCTAGTCTGTTGTCCAGCTGAACTCCAAGGTCGTATTCCTCCACCACCTCCACCTCCTCTTCCAGGATGGAAACACTTCTATGTGTGTTCTTGTTCTTCCTGAAGTCAACAATCATCTCTTTTATTTTGGTGGTATTCTAGATGAGACGATTGTCACTGCACCATTTCACAAACTGACAGACCATTTCTCTGTACTCTGCTTCTTGTCCATCACTGATACACCCAACAACTGCTGAGTCATCTGAGTATTTCTGCAGATGACAGAACTCCGAGATGTACTGGAAGTCTGTGGTGTACATTGTGAAGAGGAATGGTGAAAGTACATTCCCTTGTGGTGGTCCATATCACTGACACGAAAGCAACAACGATTGTTGTGCCTGCAGCCTTCCTCAGAATATCCACTGATGCGCTGTTGACGTTGTTATCAGCCATCAACACATCTGCAGACATTCTGAGGAAAGCTGCAGGTGGCAGCCGAAACATGTCAAGGTGTTTCAACTTCATGCTACTTGTCTGAAGAGAAGAAAATATATTGTTACTTTACCAAGATCGGATGAAAAGATTAAAATCTTTGAGCTATTTGGATGAAATGATGTGTAGAATTTAGTGAGTCCACTTCCAGCCATCTTCAGTCAACATGACCTGCAAGCCTCTAGATGAGCTCAAGCACATTTATTGTTGCAAATGATTGTTTTTTCTCTTTTTACCCAGACTTACATTGGAAACATGCTTCTGTCCATTAACCCCTTCAAGCCACTAAACATTTACACAGAGGAGATCAGACAGAAACACAGAGGCAAAGAGCAGCATGCTAACACACCGTGAGAAAACACCTCCCAGTTATTACTATTTATATTATTTAACTGACTTGTCTCTAGTCTTCACACTGAGTGTTTGACATGATGGTGTCCTCCTCCTCAGACATGTGTACTCCATAGCAGACTCAGCTTTCCAACATTCTCAGGCCTCCACACAGGAGCAGTGTATCATCATCAGGTATGGACAAGTTTCACTGTTACTCTGTTTTCAGTCAGCTGTGATCTGTGCAGTTACAGAGTTGAACCTTTTTCTGATGAAACCCCCCTCAGTAAGAGGTAGCATGAGACCATAGAGCAGGTTTACAGAGTGAATATGGATTACATGCTGCCTCAGATATTTTACGCAGTATTAACACCAACCACACTGCTGCAGAACAAATACACAGACTCCGGTCCCCCTGAAAGCCAGGGTCTTGGTTCCCTTGCAAACAGACTGTCCAGTAAACCAGAAAGAAAGTTGTATTCGAACCAATGAATCACCAGGAAGGAGGAATTGATGCAGATCTGCCGTTTGGATAAAAGGAAAAATAAAGCAAACAGCCTGTATTCATTATAAAACATGTTCTGCATACCACAGAAACCCCCAGACCAGAGTCCTGCAACGGTGTGTTTTACCATCCTGCTCCCACCTGAACCGCTAACATACATTTTAATATATTGAAATCCAACCTGAAATGACAATGTAAACCTCGAGTTGACAAAGGCCGAAGCTTACGCTGACCGCACACTAAATTGTGGTAAATACACAACTTCCCTCCACGATGTAAATTCCCCACTGGAGTCCAAAGGATGTTAGCAGAGAGCGAGAATCAGCAAAGCTCTGTCAGTAGAGATTACCATGTATTCTGTCTGCAGTCCCGGACTGTCCTTGAAAAGTGCATATTAGGGAAAGAAGGGGGCTGTCTTATCAATCTCTGCAATAGATTGTGAAATGGTATTCAGTTTAGACTCCCTTGCATTTGAAATTCTAGCTAAATATTCAAGTATTTGACTGCGCAAATAGACTTTGAGGGTTTCCCTTCGACGGTAGTACAGGATATTTCTGGGGTGTCATTAGTGTCAAGGAAGAGTCAAATCTGAGTTCTGATATGTTGTATAAACTGGGGTAGACGATTAAGTTTGCAAGTGCAGGTGGGTTTGAAGACATTGGGGAAATTAATCTGAAATGAGACGGCTCTATGATGTAATATGAGCAGGTGGTAACGTTGCTCAGTAGCCGGTTGTCTGTCAAAAAATAGTCAGCGCAGGTGTAGGAATGACAGCACTAGAGAATAAGGGAAAATGTTATTGATTACCATCAAAGGCTGGGCTTTTTCATCCCGTCTGCCTCCTGCATCTTCTAGCCTGCATTTAGGTCCTGTACCAATCTCTTCGAACGCAACACTCATTGGCTTGTCTCAATTTTGGACAATGCCATTGGTTCATATTGTTCATGTGACATACCACTTTGATTTCCTATTTAGCTTTAGAATTTATAAAGATGCAGAATGTGGAAAAGGTGTCAAAGAAGACGACAGTATTGCTCATGTGTAGTAGGCTACAGACTACTGAAACACAGTGGAATATCCACGGATTTAGTGACACAAAGCTGTTAACTCATTGGCTGCCAGCATCAAAACTTTCTTTCGTTGATCATGACTTGCTCTTTCACCAAAGCACTGCAACAGATACTTTGTTTCGCCAGAGTGTCCTGCTACCTCTACCCTCCTTTGAAAACTACAAAAAACGTCTATTGCAGCAAACAATCAGACTTCAAAAGATGTCAAATGTTATCTTTGAGGCAGTTAATGAGTTAATCAAAACAGAGGAGTGGTGACAGCTCAGCTGATCAGTGCAGCACAGCAGTGTCTCACAGCTGGCACTGTGTGTTTGAATGAACTCATCAGCTGATTATTTTGCCCCAGTTAAACAAAGACAGATCACAGAATGGAGAACACTAAATAAAATACTGGTTTTACAGCAGTTTATTACTGAAGTTAAATGATTTTTAAGATTATAACTCATCCTCTCAGGATGCAACAGTAGCCCACATGATGTCACCTTTGACATCAGTGTGCACATTATGAGGAAATAAGTCTCTTCATCATACTGTAGATGATTTGATGTGCTACAGATGTTCTGCATTTGATTAGATCTAAAGTCTGAAATACTGTTTTATAATAAAACTGTTTATATTTAATCATTCATCTGTCTACAGGTTATTTCCCCAGGTCTGCTAGCAGTATATATATTAATGTGTGACTATGTTTGAGACCAAATGAAGCACCTACACATGCTATGTTGTCTGTTTCACAGCTTTGATGTGTTATGTTATAATATTTTTTTCACATGAATATTATTTGATCTGATGTTTGGGAATAGTGTTTAAAAAAAAAAGCTCTTGAATTTTACAAAACTTTAAAGGATGTTTTGTCAAAATTTGTTTTCTCATGCACTGTTTTCTCATCTATGATGAGCACAGAAGTCCAACAACAGAACACCACACAAATTCAGAACAGAGGGGCCGTTCCTCCAAATCACACCCCTCCAAGTCAGCACTAAAATCCCCCAGCTAGAAGAGGAAGTCCCCAGAGAAGCGCTCTCTAACACTCCCTCCAAGGACCCAAAAAAGGGCGGGTACTTCCGTCGATGATGTAACTGTGCGAAAACACACCTGACGTCCAGCTCATGTTTCTTAATGTGGCAGGACAAAGTAGAGCCTGGGCAGTGATTGATCCCACAACCTCCCAGGTGAAAGCTTTGTGTGCTGACCAGTTAATCATTTGTTTACATGTTTATGATGTTTTTGTAAATATCAGGATTCAGACTGATTTATGAAATAAACATGTAATTCATATTTAGCTGAATTCTTGTAGTCATTTATAAAAGTAGCAATGTGCATTAAGAAAAAAATTGAGTTTTTAATGTTGACAAGATATTTGTCTCTACAGTTTTAATTGAAGCTTAATTTTAAAAAATAAGTTTAGCAGAATAAATGCTCTGAAAATAGCATTTTACATTTTTTTTGAAGTGTTGGAACTGAGGTGTGAATATATTGGGAACAGTTATTTTGACATAAACAGGACATAAATGATTCACACAAATTGCCTCAGATTATACAGCAATCTAGATTTGAGGCCACATCATCCGGCTCTAATTTTATTTAAATAAAAACATGAATTCATAATACATACACTTTGTGTACTCAACACAAGCGTTTTTGGGCCACGCTTCGTCTGGTTCCTCCCCTAGACACTTATTTGCCATGGGTGACCCTACAAGGGGCATAAAGCCCCCGACAACATAGCTGCTAGGATAATTAGAACGCACAAACCCCTCCACCAAGATAAGGTAGCGGCCCATGGAGAAGAAATCTTTTACTTTTTTTTTTTTTACATTTCATCTTATTTTATTTTTAATTATACTTTCTTACAGGATCATTTTAATGATATTATATTAATGTGAGTTGTTAAGAAGTCAATTTAGATTATAAACAGATTATTAATCTTGATGTTCTTATTTTTTAAAGTTGTAATTGTCTTAATGAAGTAAACTGCGTTGCAAGTCATTCTCTCTGTCATCGCAAGTTTAAGCTTAATTTTCTTTTCCTCCAGGAGTTTGCTTGACTGCATTTTTCTGCTTCTGGTGAATTTAGTTGATAAAATATGTCAGTCTTGTTCAGAAAACTATGTTGCAGAACTTTTAAGTTAAGCTCTCCGTGTAAAACATCTTTGTGGGAACTTTTTGTGTTTTGTGTCTGTCCAGTTTGGTCTAGTGTTGAGACTGTTGGCCTTTTGCTTTTTCATATTTTGTGTTATTGTGTTATTGTTAATTGTTAAGTGCACTGCGCCTGTTATGTCTTGTTATGGCTTTATTTTGTGTGTTATTAGTCGGTAGTGCTGTTTTATTCTGTTTTGTTCCGGGTAGGTACTGCAATCGATTAGTTATTTTTTTTTGTTTGTTTTTTTTATTTCTTCTTTATCATTTAGTGACTGTACATCTGAACACACATTTTAGTGTGTGGCATCCCCTAAGCTTAGCCAAGCCAGGGCCGTAACAGACAGGAAGTAAGGAGTGATATCATTACTTTATCTGTACATTTTGCTTTCTAAATGTTTTTTGTTGTTGTTGGTGTTGTTGTTTATTGAAAATTCTATTTGTTGACTTTATACCTGTGATGCAGTCTTTTCTGTTTCAGTTTTAGTTCCTCCTCAGAGGTTGGACTAAGGAGGAGTCTTTTTAAATCTATTTGTGAGCATGAGGTGTTTGTCCCTGGAAGACGCCTTTAGTTTCTTCCTGCAATCTTTTCCAGATATCTTACCCTCTCCACTAGGCTGTCTCTGAAATGTTCTTCCTCTGCTTCTTCCTCTGCCAGTGTATTCGTCAGGGT
>JBAMHT010000022.1:21710299-21720623 GCA_037177075.1 Craterocephalus fluviatilis | reverse complement strand
AACGGTTGCTAAGTAGCTAGCTGTTGCTGCCCACGGGGCTCCGGGTGTGAGATGATGCGCTGCTGAGGCACAAATTACCCCTGGAGCAGCCGAGATGCGGCACACGGACCTCATATTAATTGGCCATAAGTTTAAAGATGTCATGAACAACATAATGAAGGTGAAACATCTTTAGGTGGATTCAGTAACACTGTTACCTATCAAACCAGCTACATTGCCAAAATAAGCACATTAGAATGAAATTAAGACAAATTTCGGTATTTTATCTGGATATAATATAATATAATTTTTATCATATTATTATTAATACATTACAATTTACTAATAGTATTTAGATTATTTGAAAATTAAATATTAAATTCATAGATTTCTTGTACTGCATCTTTTTGTTGAAAATAATCGATAGACTAATCGATTAATCAAAAAATAATCGATAGATTAAGCGAAGAAAAAATAATCGTTAGGGACAGCTCTAGATGAAACGTTGTCGTTCTTTCCAGGCCGTGCTGTCGGAGGAAGAGCTGGTTGGCATGGAGCATGCGTCGGCCACGGCAACCGAAGTCACCACCTCCATGATGAGGACCAAGATGGAGCTGGAGGAGAAGAAGCGCACCGTCAGCATGCTGCAGACGGCACTGGTGGGACGGCTGCACACACACACGCGCACACGCACACAGGGGTGTCACGATTTTGTTTTTTTAAATTTCCTGGTTATCTTCCCAAGCATCGAAATCAAAGAGGATTTTTCCCTCTTTTACATCCGTCAGGCAGGCAGCAGCCATGGCAGCACGTGAGCTGCTAGCTAACGTGCAGTTTATCACACGTAGCATGAGCCGATGAAGGAGACGCAGCGCCGGAGCTTCTCCTGCTTCTCTAAAGTGCAGAGTGTAGAGGCGTCCAGCAGTGAAGCATAAAAATACTTTGTTACCTTACTTAAGTAAAAATTTGGGGTATTTCTACTTTACTGAAGTAACTACTTTTCAGATGACTTTCTATTTGTGCTTTTTACATTTTTATCTGACTCCAGTTACCCAGCAAAAACACACACACACACACACACACACACACATAAAAACCCACCCAGATTAATTGGAGTGAATGTGATTGGATGAGCAGTTTTCTGTTCAGCGGCTGGTTTGTACCAGAGCAGAACAGCAGCAGAGAACACAAACAATTTCAACACAAACTTCCTCACGGTGCAGCAGAGACGGAGACACATGCCGCTGGAACAGAGACGTCTGGCAGAGACTAAAAACAGCTTGTCTCTAGTGTCCCATATTTTCCAACATTAACATTTTAAGGTTAATATTTAACAAATTAACGTGCCGCCGCCTGAGCTTTGGTCCATAAGGTCTTTTTTTCTAACATAACTTTCACTTTTAAACTTTAGGTAGTTTTAATGCCAGTACTTTTATACTTTTATTTGAGTAAAAAGCTTGAGTTGATACTTCAGTTTCTAAAAGTTTAGTGGTTTTATTTTATAAGTAGTCCACACTCTGTTGAAAGCACAGAGTCACTAGATGCAGGCACTACGGTGGGAAAATCAAATCGAAAAACTGATATCGGGGTTTTTATTTCACGACTTTAAAATCAATTTTGTTTTTAGAAAAAAAAGATTGCATTTTTTTATTATTTTTATTTAATCTTTTTTACTTGGTCTGGCAACTGTGTTCTTTTTTCCTGAGGAAAATAAGGGGAAAAAACTAGAAAAAAGATTTTTTTGTAAAATTATTTGTTTCTCCACAAAAATCTGCAATAACAAGGAATCAGGAGAATCGCAATTTTAGTCGAATTGTCACCCAAAACATGTACAGGAATTAAGTTTGTTGTAATTTTTATTGTTTTTGCTGTTTTCAACTTGACTGTTAAGTTTATATTATAAATTTTATCTTATTTTTTTTAATGTGACCATCAGTGCCTAACGCATTACACAGGAATGGACATTACATCACTTTTATGCAGCCCATGTTGTGAAAAAAGATTTACTGAACTAAATTTAATTAATAAATCTAATGATCGTAGACTAAACTGGTATCAGGTGGATAGAGCCGTCATACTAAACAGGAGGTCGATGGTTCGATTCCCCTGTCTGTGTGTCGAAGTGTCCTTGGGCAAGGCACTGAACCCTCCCCTCCCGATGAGCCGATCGGATGTGTAGGAACGGATTAGTAGCACCAAGTCTGCTTCAATACGGCTGCTGTGTGAACTTATATGTAGAGTCAATGCGCTTTGAGTGGTCACATGACTAGAAAAGTCCATTCACCATTTATCATTTATTGACCTCTGTGCTGCAAGAAAAAACAAAAAAATGAATTGTGACCCTAAAACCAAAAATATAATCAAATTGAGGATTTGGAGAATGGTGACGCCCCTAACACACATGCACACGCACACACACACATACACACACACACAGCAGCTGTCCTTGCTAACGCCTCTCCCTGGTGCTCCGTCAGGCCCAGCAGAGGGAGCTGACGGCGCGGCACGTGAAGGAGACGGAGAAGGAGCTGAGCAGGAGCTTCCAGCTCCAGAAGGAGCAGTACGAAGCCACCATCCAGAGACACCTGACCTTCATAGACCAGGTAGATGCTTCCCGGCAGACCCCCCCCACCCCTCCCCCAGCCGTGCCCGGCCCTAACGCCTCCATCCGTCCACAGCTCATCAACGATAAGAAGACTCTGAGCGAGCGCTGCGAGGGCGTGGTGGCCGAGCTGAAGCAGGTGGACCAGAAGTACACTAAGAAGATGGCGCAGATGCAGCAGCAGCACGAGATGGTGGGTGGAGGCGCCGCCGCGCACACGCAGCCGCGCACACGCAGCCACCTCGCACTGTTTAACTGCTTCTCTCTTTTCTCTTCGCTCCGTCCTCGTCTGTGTGTGCGCTACCTCCGGTCTTGTAGGTGTGGCAAATTCTCGGTCCCTTGTGCGAGGTAACTTTATTCTCTCTGCCTCCTTCACCTCTTTGTAAAAAATCTTCCGTTCATTCTTCATCTCACCTGTCTGTCCCACACCTCCACCCGCCTCCTGGACCGTCTGTCTGCATGTGAGTCCTCTCACTCATCCCTTTCTTCATCTCTACATCTGCATAAAACTCTCTGCACCTGCATCCACTGCCAACGTTTCATAAAGGAAATGCTTACCTGCTTGTGATGGATCTGCGTCACCATGGTTACCATCCTCTCTCCCCGCTTTCCTTCCTCCATCCGCAGGAGATCAAGAAGTTAAAAGATTTAATGAGCGCCACAGAGAAAATCCGCCGGGAGAAATGGATCGACGAGAAGACCAAGAAGATCAAAGAGATCACCGTCAAAGGTAGAGTAGCCAGAATATGTCAGAAATCCTGATTTTACCGCTCTTCGTTCTATGGAAACGAGTGAATATGTGTTATGTCAAGTTGGTTTATTTTAAGTTAAAAGTATCTCATTTTTAGCATTTTGCACAACTGCATCTTTGCTTTGGTCATTGGAAATAATTTTTAATTATTTTAACTCACAAAGTAAAAGGCATCATGTAAGATACTGGCATATATGTGCGACCAAACCGCGTACATGTCAGGAACGGTAATAATTAGCGACTTACTTTTTTTCTCTCTGTGAAGAAAACCCTTCCAGCTTTAAGCCGATAGTCCCGGTTTGTCTGTGGGACGTACAGAAGCTAAGCTGTGTGTGTTGGAAAATCTGTGTCCAATCCCATTATCGATCGGGATCAAATGAGGTGAAACATCCAATCGTAGAGCTTCTTTGCCATCACATGGTGTCAAAGATCATTAGTTGTGGAGATGCTTCACTCCTCTGTCCGTGTGAGTCGTCCCCATGAATGAAACTGCTGTGATGCAATAATTGATGTTTAAAGATGTTATCTCACTGGAACAGTGTGTAATTACACACACTGCTGTAATATATGCTACTACTAGCCCGATTACTTAATTTAGTGCATTTTTAAAATTCAAGGTTAGAAAAATATATTGAAAAAGGTTAAATCTTTGATGTAGCTCATAACATCAGAAACAGTGAGCGAATGGGAGTTTTTTGCACTTATGGGACAATTGTGACATTTGTTTTATAGTTACAGGTTTAATTTTTTACTGCAGTATCCCCAAGACCCTAAATAATATTTCTACAGTGCCTACAAAGCTGTGTTGGCGGTTGGTAACCTTTTTAACAGCTATTTCGTTCTTATAACCAAACTTCTGACCTTAAGACAAAAACCTGTGAATTACAATTAAATGTGTATTCTGCACTACTGGCGGTGTTGCTGCAGCAGCTTCTGCTTCTCATTTTCCTCTTCTTCTTCTATGGATTATAAGCGGCAGAAAGGCATGCAAAGCATCTTGGGATATGTGAGGCCATGAAGGATGGTAGCTTTGCATCCTCAGAATTCAGGGAAAAGGAGGCGCATTCAACTTTTTGCGAAATGGGACACCCTTTGCACAGGCGCAGACCCTTAAATGGGACAGAGCCACTGTGTTAGTGAAGTAAGTTCAGGTTCAGGTGGTATCACCATGGCAACGCATTTCCAGTAAATCCACAGATAGTTTCTTCATCTTCTCCTTCCATCTTTCTTCTCTTCCATGTTTCCTTTCTGACTCCTGTTCCCTCGCTCCTCTCTTCCAGGTCCATCTATGACGACCAGCCCAACGCCCACAGGCGCTTCATGGAGAAGCTGGATGCCAGGATAAGGAACCACGACCGAGAGATTGAGAAGATGTGCAACTTCCACCACCAGGGCTTCGTGGACGCCATCACTGAGCTTCTGAAAGTCCGAGCCGATGCAGAGAAACTCATGGTGAGACGCCGGACCCACCTGGAGGGGGTCTAAAGGTCAGAGGTAGACCCGGGGGCGTCCGGGGGTCCGGAGGAGGTCTAAAGGTCAGAGCTAGAACCGGGGGCGTCCGAAGGGGGTCTACGGGTCTGAGGTAGACACGGGAGGGGGGGTCTGGAGGAGGTCTAAGGGTCTGAGGTAGACCCGGGGGGGTCTGGAGGAGGGAGACTTACTGCTGCTGGCCAGCTTGAGCTTGGTCTTCTCGCGGGCCGACCTGAAGATGCCGTTGGGCTTCAGGTCCTCCTCCTCCCTCTCGGCGTCGCCCCCCCTCCTCTTGGCCAGGTCGTTCTGCTTCTTCTTGTAGGTGGGCTTGGGTTGCCGTTTGGCTCGGCCCTCCATCTTGCTCTCGCTGGCGTCCGAGTCGTCCCCCCCGCTGTCTGAACCCGAGTCGTAGGAGCGCTTGTTCCCCCGCCTCGCCGACGGCTTCCTGTCCTCGGCCCCCCCCCCGGCAGTCTTCTCCTCCGCCTGCCGCTCCTTCTCAGCCCTGCTTCCGGCGTCTTTGTTCAGCTCCACCTCGCTGGAGGTGGGGGCGCTCAGGTTGACGGTGCAGGGTTTGATCATGTCGGTCATGGCCGTGGTGCTGCAGGCGCTGCTGGGGGGGGTGGAGGTGAGCTTTTCTGTCCGGGTGGGGGCGGGGGCGCTGGTGGTAGGGGTGGTGTTCCTGTCCTCCTCTGAATGCCGGGTTAGCCAGGCCTTCTTCAGCTTGTGGTAGTTACTGGCGGGGGCCGGTCCGGGGGGCAGCCCCTCCCGAGGGGGCCGGAGAGGCTTCTCTCTCCAGTCTGGGCTGGGGGAGCACACAGTCCGCAGATTTCATGGCTGCCATGTCATCCGGAGCAGAGAGTCCGGACTTCAGCGTTTTGCTCTGCAGGTCCACCACCACGGCGGACCGGGTCTGGCAGCCCCCCCCCTGCAAGCCGTGCATGGAGGTGTACCGCGCACACACCTCGTCCAGGTGGGTGTTGGGCTGGATGATCCTGGGGGGGTGGAGCCGGCCGAGGGGAAGCTCCTGCTGGAAGAGCGGCGCAGACCTGCTGGCCCCCCCACAACCGTCCGGCTTCACTGCGGGACGCACGATGACGGACGCCGTGGCGACCGGGGGCTTTCCTCTGTCCCTGCCCCTCCACCCCTCCCCCAGCACCTCCCCGCCCACGCTGGAGGCAACGGACTTGGCGGCAGAGGCGTTTCCACGGGCCTTGACGTCCCTGAGCTCCGGCACCAGGGTGGGGGGCTTCTGCTGCTCCGAGGACGTTTTGGTCCCCGCTGCGGCCAAGCTGACGGGCTGGATGGGGGTCAGGGTGGGGGGGGACAGCCGTCCACCGTAGGCTGCCCTCTCTGCCGCCTCTTTCCGCTCCAGGGCGTGCTGGGTGGGCGGGTGGAAGACGGGGGCTCGGTGGAGAGACGGCATGGCTCTGAGGTGCTGCTGGTGGGGGTGGGGGGGATGGTGCGCGTTGGAGGATAAGGAAGATGACATGGAGCTGGGGGGGGTGATGACGGGGCTTCGGCGCTCCAGCTTGTCCACACTGATGAGGTGCTGAGGGTGGACCTGCTGGCTCAGCTGCTCGCTGATCTTCCCAGCTAACCCCTCCCCCCCCTCGGGCTGGTGCTTTATGAGGGGAGGGGGCTTGGAGAGGGAGGGTTTGGAGCTGTAGCTGATCCCCGGGACTCCGGCCGACACCTTCTCGTAGTAAGAGCTGAGCTCCTTGGAGGGGTAGAGTCTGGGGGGCTCGTTCACCACACTGTTGGACAGCGTGGTGAAGTAGGTGCTCTTCTCTGATTGGATGACGTGGGGGTGGGCGTGGCTGGCCTTGGAACTGGGAGAGGCCAGAGCTGGGATCCGGACGGGGAACACAGGGTCTCGGCTGCGGTCCCTGTCCAAGCCGTGGTCCCCGGAGCGCTGGATCTTAGCGGTGAAGGGAGCCACCTCGATGCTCTCCTTAAGGATCTGACGGTTCTCCTCCTTGTACTTGATGCTCCGGTCCGCTGCCTGGACCGCATCCTGAGGGGAAACAAGGGAACACGGTCAGGAGGGGGGGCTGCCTGAATGGTAGACAAAGGGCGGGGGGGTACCTGTGCGCTGGTCAGACGGGCTTTGCTGTGAGGGTCCAGGTAGAGGCGATGCAGGTGAAGCTCTTTTCCTGTCGGCGTGCGACTTCTGTCCGTCTGCTCCTGCTTCAGCTGAGCCAGCGTCAGCGTCCTGATGGGATCCACGAAGCTCTTCTTCTCCACATCTCTGCACAGAGACACACAACACGTTCTAGACCCAGACAGTCAGACTGGTCCCAGTTGTTACCCCATGACAACTGAAAAAAAGGCTTCACTACAATCTCATCATAGGTGGAGATTTTAATACACTAATCTTTTTATTTATTTTTAAAAATAGGGTTTAATAATTACATGTCAAAAGGATTTAGATGGAATCTGATCCAACAAGTTTCACATATTCAGTCCATTTTGAAAGAATTTTTTTCTTTTTCCATTGGGGGGAAAGGCCATCTTTTCTATCACATAAACTGTTGTGGAAAATAACCAGTAAGGAGTGGTCATTTGAAGTGACTGGGTAGGAGGAGTTAAGGGATGCTTCTAGTCAGTTGTAAGGGAAACCTGGGACACCTCTCTCCATCTTTCTGCCCAGACATGATTTGTTGTGGATGGCATAAACGATGACTGTGCCACACCACGGACAGAACGGTCTCTGTAATCCTGGAAAACCAGTAGATCAGCGCCTGTCTGAGATATCGATGACCCACAACAGTATACGATATTCCTCTCTTCTTTAATACTAGGTGGCTTCACCTCCAACCACTTCCTTGCAATAGCTTTTTGCCTGCAGCGAATGGCATATTAAGTAGGGGTGGGTAAATCGAATCGAAAAATCAAATATCAAGATTTTTTATCACAATATCAAAATCGATTTTTGCAATGTTTTTTTTTTAATAAATGGAAAAAATTTTAAAGTATTTTCTAATTTTTTTTAATTTATCTTTTTTACTTGTCTTGTCAGGCATTTTAGTGGCATGTTGTTTTATGTTACTATGTTGTTTTTTCCTAATTGAAATCGAGAAAAAAAGACTAGTAAAAAGATTTTTTGTAAAAATTTTGTTTTTTCTTCACAAAGTCTGTAATATCGAAGAATCACCTTTTTTAAAATTTTATTTGCACTTGAAGACATAGGAAAAAAGGTGTGGCAGTGTCAATACTTTATGTCACCCAGGTACCTGGTTGCAACTTGAAAGCGAAAACTAAACATGTTCCCTAGTCTATGGATCTTTGCCCAGTAGGGTCTAACAAACTGTCAGCAGCAAAAGACACACTCCGGTGGTCCCACACTGTCTCTAGCAAGCATCCCCTTTACCCTGTTTCCGATTCTGAATGGGTGTTATTAAAAACCTCATCATGTTTTTCCAGAGGGATCCACGCCAAATGTTTGACCCTGTGGTAGTCCACTGTAAGTCACATATTTTTTACCAGTTCCCAACAGGAATTAGTGTTTCCTCTTCTTTTGCCCATTTGCTCCTTATGTAGTCCGTTTCCCCCGTTTAGATGTCTTAATTCCATTATTTATTCCAGAAATGAATTTACTGCGCTTTTCCTGAATTAGTTAAAGAAAGAAACACCTGTAAATAAATCCAACCTTTCATCTTCCAAAGCCTTTTTCAGATTTTGTCAAAGTCCTCTTTTTCTAACCCAAAATATTTCTGTAGCATGTCAAAGCTCTAGAGTGCCCCTTGTGGAGAAGCGAGAAGTAAGAAGTTCAGCCTTTTGTAATCCAATTCTTAAATTTGTCATCTTCATTTGGTGTAAAGTCCGAGTCATTGGTATTCTGGTCCCGCCCACTAAATTTGTCAAGCTCCATACAGTCTGGTCAAGTAGGCTATTTAACAGGTTTCCAATCTCCCCCAAAATTTGGAGCCAATCAATTGTGAGCTTGTCCAAAGAGGCGTGCTCAATGCAGTGACGTGACAGGCAGCACTTCAACATTGCAAACATCGCAGCAGCGAGCGTTGACACAGCGGTAGACTCGGTTTTGAGCACATTAAACGGAAAGTTCTCTTTGATATTTGAGCAACGAGTAGCTCTGGAGACATTTATAAGAGGGAAAGACGTTTTCGCCTTGCCGACCCCCGGTCCACGTAAGGGGGTTGAGGAGGTCGGTTCTGGTACACGTACATTGGGTTGATAGCTGTATTACAATCTCCACCTATGATGAGATTATCTGAATATTCAGTTTAAACTTTTAGATTAAGTTTTACTAAGTTTGTTTGAATTTATGTTTAGTGTGTGTATCTATTGTGTAGTACCTGGTCTGTACACATGTATTAAACATGCTGAGAGATAATGAGAGGGTGAATATAAAGGGGGAGGAGAAATGTTGGTGGAAGCATAATGTGAATCTTTGGGGTTCTGTGTACTACCATAACATATTATATGTCACAAACAAGATGATTTAGTTCAGTAGAAGAAAGTAGACATGAAGCTGGACTTAAGCACGTAACGGAGATGAGGATGAGTTGTAGTTGTACTGATTTTTGCAGTACGGCGGGTTCAGTCAGAGCTAGTTTCATGTTGGATGAATGCCTCTCAGTCAGAAGCAGGTTAACAGGAAAAAGGAAGGTTCTGCTTACTCTTTGTGGAGGTCCATGCTGGCCTTATGCATGGATGGGCTCAGGTGTGTGTTCAGCTTGACAGGAGGGCGGTGGGCGTCAGCGCTGGCCGGCCGGACTGGAATGTGGTTCAGCAAACCCAGACTGTCACCAGCACTACCAGCAGACTGGTGCAGCCATGGACTGGGCGTGTTCTACACACAAACACACACACTGATCAATCATCCGCATCAGTTCTCAGATGGTTTTCTGTCCTCTCACAGAATCAAACTCTAGAATTTTCTTATTTATAGATCTATGCTTGGTCTATTCCCAAATTATCCACAGACTTATTTCAGTCAAAAAGTGCAGGAAACTCCTGTCTTTTGTTTCAACATCCATAAAAAAGGTGGAAAAAGAGCATTAATCTCTCAGAAAGTATTCTAAATTTGATTAGTTTTGGTTTAATATAACAAACCAAAAAGAATTCTTAGAACTTTAACTCTTAGAAACAATTACAAGCCTTATAAATGTTTTAAGTCAAAACCACGTGAAAGCTTGCGTGTCACCCTCTTGGGTTTTTTTTGTTTTTGTTCATTTCCTCCTTTCCTCTCTCCATCTTCTTCAATCTATGCTCCCCCTCTTGCTCAACAGACTCATAAGAGCCCAAGTTACTGATGAGTGGTAACACACATTTTTATGTCCTGGAACGTTGAGGGGCTAACCAACACCACTAAGGCCAATAAGATATTCTCACATCTATGAAAACTCAGAGGTGACATATTTTCTGCAGGAATCCCATCTTTGCCCCTCTGAAATATTCCGCATTAGGAAACCTTGGATGGTTTCCTAGTTCCTAGTGGGGACTTTGATCCAACTGTAGGTGTAGAGGGGGTGCAGTCATTTTATTTATTTATATATATA
>JBAMHT010000022.1:21658960-21671839 GCA_037177075.1 Craterocephalus fluviatilis | reverse complement strand
GAATCATTGGTTTCATTTACTTCAGGACACCATGTTGTGCTGTGACTGACTGGAAACCAGGGGGGCATTCCTGTGATGCAGATGAAGAGCGATGTGAAAGAAATTATCCTGACTGATCAACTAAGCAAATAAATTAGTCGCCTACTGAAATAATCGGTGGTTGTGGCCTGAGTGTGTACACCAGCGTACACGCCAATGTTTTGCTACGTCCGTGTTTATATTTGTGTACTAAAAGAAGAAGGCGCTGTGCGGCCAAAACGGAAGATACTTGAGGTAATCACTATGGAGTTTGCACCACATGTACTTGAAAGGGTCGAGCTGCCAGTCACACTTACGCTGTTTTCCGCTGGCAACACAGATCTCGCGAAAATGGACTTATCCAACCAGGAAGAGGAATTAATCGTGTTACTTTTGCTGAGAGAAAAGAGCAAAGTTCTCTTCGCTATCAGAGGTAAATTGTGCACGTATGGACTGAAGATGCTGGGAATATGTAGCAGCTATGATGCTATGATGTATGATGATACATGGACATGTATCGGTCAGGACCATATCCGTTATCTCAGTCATCTCAGAGTATGTGTGAAAGTGGAAACTAGTTGAGAAGGAAATGGTGAAGTAAAATGAAATAAAATTTTAAGACAACAAAATAAAATTAAATAGTGTAGTAAAATTAAATAAAATTAAATAAAGTGAAATAAAATCAAAATAAAGTTAAATGAAATGAAGTTTTAAAAGTTAAAGTGTAATACAATGCAATAAAGTTAAATAAAATTAAAGTGGATTTAAGTAAAATAAAACTAAATAAAGTGAAATAAAATGAAATACAATGAAATAAAGTGAAATAAAATTAAATAAAGTGAACGTGAAGCCTCATCTTTACCTCTGTAACTTGTGTTTCTCTCTCTTTCTGCCTGCACTGACAAACTTCTGTAGGGTTTCTGTGCCTCAGCAGGTAAAAACCATCACGTGGAGACCACCCTCATCCCCCGTCATGCACCGTGTTTCCTCTGAACCCGTCAGATCCAGTTAACTCACCCTCTCCACTCATACAATACCTTCAGACTGGCTTTCATCATTTTCTGGTTAAACATTGCTGAAACACAGTTTCTGTTTTCTGGCTTTATCTTTCATTGCTGCTTTTTTTTTTTTGCTTTGTTTTAGTATTTTGTTTATTTTCATTCATGTTATCATCTGATACCTGCATGAAGAATGTTGTTGTTTTGTGTTCAGTGATATCCTAAATGATGACGATACGTTTTATGGTCAGCATTACGGTGACTGCCTGGTTTCTGATATGATGATAAACCAGCAGGCAGCAGATACAAGCTCTGCATCTGGAGAACTGGATGCTGTAACACTGAAAGGGGGAAACCGTGGTGTTGGGTGGGTTGTTTCTTCGTTGTAACTGTGGGCCTGATGAAGTTTATTTCCCTTTAAATTCCCTCTCATCTGGGAGGAAAACACATGTGTGGGATGAGCAGCAGAGATGCTAAACATTAGCATTACTTCCACAAAGCGATAATCCACCAAACACTCATTTACCTGTCCTGAGATATTTCATGGTTTGTCTCATCAACTAATTTAGCCCAAACACTAAAAGACAGTGGTTAGGTGAGTCGTGCAGCAGCTCTCAGCCTCTTCGGGCTTATCTGACGCAGAGCCCAGACAGCATGTTACTCTCAGAGGTGGTGGAATGCAACAATTTATCATGGGTCGGTAAAAATTGGTTTGTACTGGTTAAGATGTGACTCAGTTTTTAACACCCTGTAAATAAACCTAATGTGACGCGCTGCCCCACACTTCCTTGGGTGTTGTGTTTGTGGGTGGCTGCAGCGCCATAAACAAACTAGGATCCAGCATGGGGACAGCAGCCCCTTCGAAACAGAGGACGCTTCCAGTTCACCAGAAAGTAGTGCGCTCTGAGCTCCTCTGTAGTGCACACTTTCCTGGAAAAACCAAAAGGACATTTTGATCTAACTGGTAGGAAGGACCAGAATTTGACTGTGACTTTCCAAAAATATCCAACAAATAATAATTATTCGTTAAGTAGAAAATAAATAATTTACAGCCCTTAAAACCTATTGATCTCTGCTAAACTGGCTAAAACCTGCCAACATTTACCATCCTGAGTCAGTATAAGGGTAAACAAACCCCCTAAACAGTTAGGTTTATTACCAAACTGCCCGAACCATCACGGTTATTACAAAAGCCGACCCAGACTACCAGAGACCCTGAAGAGGGGAAAATATGGGAATCCCTCAATCACTGAAGAACGTGTTTTCTAACAGTTGAATGTTTTTTGGTGGAAAACTGGATAATGTAAGTAGGGCTGGGTATCACTCCAAATTTCCTTAATCGATTCGATTCACAAGAGCAAAAATCAATTCGATTTCAATTACTTTCGATTCAATTCAATATCGATTCATTTTCAGATATTCATGTCGCATCAATATTTCTTGAATATTAGACATTCGCAGATGGCAATTTTTATGAAACGCTGAAGCAATCTTTAAACAGTGTGTATTTTATATACATTTAATGTTCATGTTTTCATTAAAAAACTCACACTCACACTCATAGCTGTAACATTTATTTGTGAAAATATGTTAAACGGAATACAGTGTAATCAAAAACACTACAGTAAAAATGAATGACCAAATACAAACTAAGCTTTCTTTCTTTCAAAAAATAATAATAATTAAAAAAAAAAAAAGATTTTGGCATTTTATGAATCGATTATTGCTTTTTTATTCTTGAATCGATTTAAATCGATTAATCAATTTTATAAACCCAGCCCTAAATGTAAATGCAGAAATGGATGATTGACAGATGAGCTGAAGTTGATGAGACAAAGGAATGATGTTGGGTTCATAGTGTTTCCCAATATTTTCTCTGCCATCTTCAACATTTGTTGGTTCTTGGGAAGTGAATTGTATGATCCCCGCAGAGAGGACAGACTCTTTGTCTTCAGATGTTGGTGGAATTAGCAGGAGGTGTGTCAGCTGCGATGTGATATTGACTGCTGTTCGTTCCACAGGGCCAGGGGGCCATCACCGAGAAGCTGCGCAGTCTGAGTATGCACGACCTCACGCAGATAGGCCAGCAGGATGACGGAGGAAACCAGCTGTACCAGTACAGCTCCCAGTCAGCCAACCCTGCCGTCAGGAGATCCCAGACCATTGACAATGCTGCCAGAGCTGGTACACACCCATAAAACACTCATTACACATTACACAAGTCAATGCTGTGGAACTCCCAAAAGAGCTGATACACAATGAAAATTGTTAAGCAATCCAGAATCCCATCAAGCCCTTTTATTCCCAGTAGAACGTAAACATCATATTTTATTCCCAGTAGAGCGTAAACATCATATTTTATTCCCAGTAGAACATAAACATCATATTTTATTCCCAGTAGAACATAAACATTTTGCTTTATTCCCAGTAGGACGTAAAAATTGTGTTTTATTCCCAGTATAACGTAAACATATCAGACATTTTATAATTCCATGGAACATCTGAGCTGCTTGTGAATGTGATGCAGCGATTTATCTTTTTAATAATTGTTTCTGAGAAAATTTCCTCAGGAGAAATTATTTAGATTCACTCACCAACCCCTTACTCATGGCCTTGAATTCATGCTGGTGGGTAGAAATCAAAACGTTGCGTTCACACCCCTTATTACACGCTTCCCATCAGCATGGCTTTGTATACTGACCAATCAGCCGATGGATTATTCTGATGGATCAGCTGGGATGAGATGAGGAAGAGTGGGATGCTGCTGGAATTTCAGGCACATGCTGCTACTCTTCCTTATTTACAATGAGCCAGTGAGATAATGATGAGGGCGCGGGGAGGAGGAAGGATGATTGTAGAGGTGTATGATGGAGGAGGAGAGGAGGATGGAGGCAGACATTAGCATTCTGAGAGAGGACAGGGGGAGGTTAGTATTCAGCTCAGGCAGATGGAGGGATGAGTGAAGGAGGGGAGGAGGGGGAGTTAAACTTATTTCATCATCATCACCTGTAACCCATCCTGTCACATCATGCCATCTGGTGGCAACATGATCAGACCAGTTAAACCAGTTA
Organism: Craterocephalus fluviatilis; assembly: GCA_037177075.1. NCBI lineage: Eukaryota > Metazoa > Chordata > Actinopteri > Atheriniformes > Atherinidae > Craterocephalus > Craterocephalus fluviatilis. Next base: position 21,667,752 of record JBAMHT010000022.1, on the reverse strand, counting down.
ACCACCACCAGCGTGTAGCCTAACTCCAGTTATCAGAGGCTGAAGGAGAGACCAAACCACCACTGGTTCCAGTATCAGAGCCAGTAAGCAGCCAGATCCTGATTCAATTCAGTTCAACTTTATTTGTAAAGCACCAATTTACGACATCATCATCTCAGCGCTTCACAGACGATACGTTTAAACCAATCAGATTGTTTTTCCATTGATTTACACAAACCAGTTCATAACAAACAGCAGATGTCGGAAACCAGCAGACTGCATCCAGTCTAGGCTTCCATCCAGTTCCTATCCTGAGCTGCTGGAGGCCACGGTGGGAAGGAGAACTACCTTTTAAAGGCTTTCCACAGAGACACAGACTAACCAGATAGATAGATAGATAGATAGAATTATTTTATAGATAGATAATCTATTTTTGCCATAATCGAGCATCCCTATTAGACGGCTTGCAATGATACCATTGGTCCCCCTGAACCCTGACCTCGGCTCATATCCTCATCCAGGTCCGGGTCCCTGCTGGTGGACTCCTGCTGATCCGACTGCAGACTCTAGGTGTTGTAATTCTATAAAGTGGGGCCAGTCTCTGCTGACCTCTGCTGGTCCATCAGCGCTCTGCCGCTCAACTCTGATGATGTCTGTTAAAAGCTAAATATCAAACTTCTGCTTCTTTGCTTTTAAAATTATTTAACACATACCTGGTCCACATACTGGCCTCATACTGGTCCACATACTGGTATACATACAGGTTGTCAGGGTGGTTCACATACTGGTCTTCAGGATGGATGGATGGATGGATGGATGATGAATGGATTGGTGATTGATGGGTGGATGATGGGGATGGTGAGATGGGTTTTTACTCGGTAGTGGTTCTGCTTCCTGATGGTGTTCTACTGGTTTCCATGTGTCTGTTTCAGAGTATTACTACGATCAGGACGAGAGGAGTGATGAAGAGACGGAGCCGACCTTCTCTGAAGACGAAGCCGTGAGTCAGAAAGGACTGAGACGCTCACAGAGTGTCAAGATCACCAGATCACGAGTCCGCAAAGACGTGAGTGGCCTCTGCCCCGAAGACACACACGATGAGAATATGTAGAATTACAAACAACTAGAACATCCATGATGAGAATATCTAGAACTATGAACATCTAGAACATCCACGATGTATATCAAGAACTATAAACATTAAAAACATCCACCATGAGAAAATCTAGAACAATAAATAACTAGACCATCCACGATGAGAACATCTAGAGCTATAAACAACTAGAACACCCAGGATGAGAATATCTAGAGCTATAAACAACTAGACCATCCACGAAGAGAACATCTAGAACTATAAACATCTAGAACATCCACAATAAGAATATATAGAACTATAAACATCTAGAACATCCACAATAAGAATATATAGAACTATAAACAACTAGAACATTTACGATGAGAATATGTAGAGCTATAAACAACTAGAAGATCCACAATGGGAATATCTAGAACTATAAACATCTAGAACATCCAAGATGAGAAGATCTAGAACTATAAACAAGTAGAACATCCATGATAAGAATATCTAGAACTATAAACAACTAGAACATCCCAGATGAGAATATCTAGAACCATTAACAACTAGAACATCCAGGATTAGAATATCTAGAACCATTAACAACTAGAACATTCACGTTGAGAATATCTTTAGACTGCAGGAAAACATCCTCGTAAATAATGTCTCTTTGACCTGGTCTATGTGTTCTGGTTCTGTGTACAGGTCCGTTACGGATCCCTGAAGATCAAAGGAAAGAAGCGACCTGCACTGAGCTCCGTTAACTATGGGATGTGACCGCTGATGCACCTCCACACACCTGTAATCCCTCCGCAGGGCGGTGCTGTGGAAGGGTGACCACCTGCTGCTTTCCAGCTCTGACCCTTCACTCTGGTGGACTCTGCCCTGGGGGCCGGTGTAGGGACATATTTATTACAGAATTCACCCAGAAGCAGAACTTTTCTACTTTTTCTTACATTTTACTCAGAGAGCTTTTGGGTTTTTTGGTGTCCTGCATGAGTTTTATTAGTGTTTTTATTGTAGCCATAGAGACGTCTCCGTGTCGTCTGTTAGATTCTACGTGTCATCTGTCCTTATTCGTAGGTTGTGTGGTACCACTTACTCTAAGGGATTAACTCCTGATTGTTTTACAGAACCACTTATAAAAGCGAGCTCCAGCTGGCAGATTGTTACCGCACCTTTCAATCATGTTGACCAGAATGACCAGGTTGTAGTCACATGACCTCTGCAGGTTCCCATGTACCCGCTGAACTCAGCCGTGGAAGGTCAAACCACCATAACGCATTATGTGTTTCCAGTTTAGATCCCAGTTCAGCTGTAGAAACTTTAAAAAGTTTGTCAGTGACCAATCATGGTCTCCGTAGGAGTGCAGTCTATGTGGGCACCATCAGGAAGGTTGCAGGACGTCCTGGTGGATGAAGATGAGCGTTCTCCCTTTTTATGACGACATGAGGAACCTGAAGGAACCTCCGTCAGTTTCGGGTCCTCATCCATTAAAGCGACCAAAATCACACCTGGTTCACCACACACTCTGGTTGAACACTACTTCCTGTTAGACCACCGCATCCCGTTACCTGGAGCTGAGCCCATTAACCTTCCAGAAAGTTGAGCGTTTTATCATTGCGTGTGTTTCTGCGTGTTTTAGTTGATCAGCTTAGAATCTGCCTCATCTGAAACTTTTTAATGAACTTCCTGTTAATGTTGGAGTGACTCAAAGCTTTACAGTTGTTTTCTACTGTGTGATTCATGTGGAATCAGATTTGCTTCTACTACCTTCAGGTCAGGAGTAACTGATGATGTAAGCACCAATGAGGTCATCGCCTGGGTCATTTTAAATGTATTGAAGCCAATGACATAAATTATGACATCACTGACTTGGAATGAATGAAAATCCATGATAATGTCATGATCGATAATCTGAGTTTATTACGTAGAAGTAAAAACTAGATCACATTTCTCATCAGAACAAGTGATGACTCGGCTGTCCTCTTCATCAGAAGTGTACGGTTTCTACCTCCATAGCAACCGGCCTGCTGCCTAAACGACGCTTCAGTATGAAGGAAAGCAATGAGGTGATTGGCTTCATTCCATTTAAACCAGACCAGACTGGTTTTACAACATCTATTGCTACTGGTCCTTAACCAGCTCTGCCGGTCCCAGTTCTCTAACCAGAACGGCCCGATTCAGGGAAACATTCAGACTCCAATACCTAAACATCCCCTCATCATCCTGAAGGGTCGAGGTCTGGTCCTGAAGGGTCAGGGTTTGGTCCTGAAGGGTCCTGTCTGGTCCTGAAGGGTCCTGTCTGGTCCTGAAGGGTCCTGTCTGGTCCTGCAGGGTCCTGCCTGGTCCTGAAGGGTCCTGTATGGTCCTGAAGGGTCTTGTCTGGTCCTGAAGGGTCCTGTCTGGTCCTGAAGGGTCCTGAAGGGTCCTGTCTGGTCCTGAACGGTCAGGGTTTGGTCCTGAAGGGTCAGGGTTTGGTCCTGAAGGGTCAGGGTTTGGTCCTGAAGGGTCAGGGTTTGGTCCTGAAGGGTCCTTCTTCCTGTCTGAGGTGTTTCTGATGTCCCTCCATGTGGTTCCTGATCAAAACTGTGACTGTAAACCTGGAACCACAAGAACCTGGAACCATTTCCTGTTTTCCTGCAGTCAAACTTTTTTCTATCGTCACCAGCTGATTTGCACATGTACACATGATTGATGATTGTTCTCATTCCCGGCGTCGGGGCTGGACTTCTGCTTCCTGGCAGATCCAGACTAACGTGGACCACCTCCCCTTTCTGCTGCCAGAAGAGGCCAAACTTTTTTGTTTCTTGCTGAAAACTATTGAAACCAAAGCTTGATGGTTTGATGAAAAGTATTTACAATAAAATAAAGGCTGCCTGACAATAAAAAGGGCAAAAACATGATTGGTTGTTTCTTTTGTCTCCACGTGGCACCATGTAGGGATTATACAAACTAGGACCTGAATATCAGCTCAACAAAGTGTCTCAGATGCACCAAGAACCAAAGCTGGACATGTGAAATTTGGACTTATTCAATTCAGCTTTATTTATAAAGCACCGGTTCACGACATCTCAGAGCTTCACAGACGAATTTGAGCCAATCAGCTGTCATCAGTCAGCGTTCAGAACAGCTAGCCTCGCTAAGGAAGCCAACACTGTATCCATCCAGTCCCCCGTGCTGAGCTGCTGGAGGCCACAGTGGGAAGGAAAAATCTGCCCAGAGCCAGAGCCCCCCCCCAGATTTTAGGAATGACATCATTGTTTCTAGGTCTGTGTATCATTTATTTCCTGAATTGATTCAATTTGATTCACAGGAGCAAAAATTGATTAGATTTTGATTTATTTCGATTCAATTCAATATCAATTCATATCAATATTCCTTGAATATTAGATATTTGCAGAAACGAATCAATTTGAATCGATTTTTTTAAACCCAGCCCTAATAGTTTCTATGAGATGTTCACGTTCACAAAGGTTGGAACAGATTTGTTCTACTTGGACGGGAAGAATGACCTCCTGGTGAGAAATACAGCAACTCTCCAGCTTATCTGCAACCTGTGTGATTTCCCTCATGAAGTCCATCTTTCCCCAGACGGTCCACAGAGACGTGACCATGTTGCAGCTGCTGAGTCCCTTTCTATCCTCGGTCTAATGGCAAAGCAGGGAAGGGAGTTCACATTATTAAACATTATTAAACAGATACTCAAGATAGCAAAGACGGCCGCTCTGACCCAGATCTGGCTCTGCTGAGCCATCGAGGCTCGAGGGAAGACAATCATGAACCACTTCCTCACATAATGGACAGAAATAAACACAATGACTCATCTGCTGATGAGACAAAAACCCAACCATGACGCAACGACTCGAAGTCTGCTGCCACCTACCAGACATGACGCAGTGAGGCTGGAGGATTTATACACCTGGAGTACAAAAGCAACTGTGATGGAGGAGGTGAGCCCAAGATGTGACCTGTCAGGGCCGAAGATGGTCATCCTGAGGAGAAATCATCTGTTTGTTCAAGGCAAAAGAGACGAGCCACTGGAAGAAATTCCAACCAGCCGCTGAGACAACACCAGTATCTGCTGACAGCTGAGCCGTTACCCTCTCCACTAGGGATGCAAACATTTAATCAGTTATCGGTAATTGTTGGTAAGAAATTACTCAATTAAAATAATTGCTAATAATCATGTTGAGCCTGTAATTCCTTGTCAGTCCACACGAGGGCGCTTGATGCCACATCTCTGAAACATGCAGGAACAAGAGAAGCTGTCCTCGGACCATAGGCATATTCTACTTTATTAAATCAAATTCAATTTATTTATATTTATCTGCATTGGTCCACGTGTGAATATGTTGTTCCTGCTGTTAAGAATAAATCTTTTATCAAGGAATATGATGTGCATTTTTGTAGAAAGGAACGTGTTGATTCAGAGGGAAATTCAGCTTCTCTGAAAAATGGCAGCTTATCAATTAATCGATAAAATCAAACAACTATCGATTAGTGAATTACTCAATAATTTGCATTCCTACTCTCCACCTGTCCTCAGAAGATCTACTCGTATCAGGAAGCCGCCTGACAACACTGGGTCAGTGGTTTATCCTTTTTATAAAGAAAAGCACTTTTTAAGCAGAACTATGATGGACAGACTCAAGATGAATTGGTGTAGAGCCTCATGAATTTGTTGTTACAAGCATTAATCGTCTTTTTAATAATGGGGGTGCAGTGATAAGAACCTTTTCATATACCTTCATCCACTAGAGGGCAGTGCAGCTCCAAAGGAGTTTTACTGCAGAACAAGTTGTGCTACATCCGCTCCTGCTCCATAATAAAGTGCTAAAATCAAACCCAAGTTTCTTTAAAGGAGCTATACCTGATATTATTTAAATCTTTCTAAGGAAAATGGTTTCTACACGGGATATGATGTGGTAAAAGGGCTAAATCTATAAAAATGGATGACCCATTGATCCTGCATATGTACGAGTCCAGGCCATTTTAGTTAGCGGCTAACTTTTAGCTTTGGCGTGACGGGTTTTCTCTGCCAATGGGGTTAACTTCAGGATTCCAATCAGCCAGTAAGAGCTGACAAATCAATCAGACAAAGAGCGTCACGCCAAAGCTAAAAAATAGCCGCTATCGCGAACTACAATGTCCTGGACTCGTACATATGCAGGATCAATGAGTCATCCATTTTTATGGACTTTTACCACATAATATACCGTGTAGAAACCATTTTTCTTAGAAAGATTGAAATAAAATCAGGTAAAGTTCCTTTTATTGAAGAAACATTACATGGAGCAGCCAAAGATCAACCAGTGAGCAGAAAGTTCTGGAATAAAATAAAATAAATTAATTGCAATTAATCTTTTTGAGCCTGTAATTCCTCACTAGCTCGCATGAGGAAGCCCTTAACACATCAGGAACACAAGAGAAGCTAAAAGTAATGTCATTTATATTAAATGTAATCATTATATATAATATAATTTATTACATTAAAATGAATTTAATAATATTAATAACCTTGTTTGCATTGCTCCATGTGTTGTTTCCTGCTATTAACAATAAATCATTTATTAAGAAATATGATGTGCCTTTTTGTAGAACGGAAGCTGTTGATTCAGAGGAAAATTCAGCTTCTGTTACCACTTATCAAATAATCGATCGATGACAGAAACAACTATTATTTAATGTATTACTTGATCATTTGCATCCCTCGTCCAGCTGCTAAAGGCTGGGTTACATAAACACAGTGGCAGAAAAAGGCTTGTGGAGTTTGAAGGGTTCATCCTGTCCGTCCACCCGGCTCTGATCAATGAGGCGAATCGGACGTTTTACAGCACAGCTGATGGACGGTTCAGTCTGGTTTGGGTCAGCGGTGGACGACCTCCGACCCGAACTTTTATTTTCAGTTTTCAAACCCATAACGGACAAACAAGGAGGTAAGAAACACAAAACACAGGTAGTTTTAATGTTGCGGCCGATGTCCTGCTGGTTCGAGCCGGTCTGCCAGGCGGGCCGGGGCCTCCATCACAGCTTGTCTGTGTCCAGCAGCTCCTGCAGCTCGTTCTGGATGTCTTCGGGCAGCTCCAGGGGGGGCAGGTCATCCAGACACAGGTCTTCCTGAGCGGGCATCTCCAGCGGCGGCAGGTGGGGGATGGCGATCTCTTTCCCCTTCCCCGTGCTTTTGCGCTCCGGCCCGCTTCCCGTCGCCATGGCGCTGGCCGCCTGCGGGAGCACCCACAGCTCCGAACGCTCCACGAAGTCCGCCGCCTCCGACTGCAGCCGAGCGTTCTCCAGACACAGCCGGCGGTTCTCCGACACCAGCCGCTGGTTCTCGTCCATCAGGTGGTCCACCAGGCGCCGCAGGTCCTCGATGGTGGTCTGCTGCTCCTCCAGCCGGGTCTTGTCATCTTTGGTGGTCTTGGACCCGGGACAGGGCGGGTTGGAGGGCTGGCAGCTTCCGGTCTGCCGCACCTGGAACTGGTAGAGCAGCGTGTCGTACTCCCTCTCCCCGGCTCGGCCCGGTTCCCCGGCCGGGGGCCCGGCGAGGCCCTGGGACTGGCACGCTGGCCTGGTTTGGAGCCGCTGGCCGCTCGGGGACCGGACCAGGTCGGGTCGGGCCTTGGTGGCCTCCCGCCGAGCCTCTCTCTTCCAGCGCTCCTGGATCAGTCTCTGCTGCTTGATGTGGCTGTCTCTCTGCAGCTCCATGGACAGACGCGCCTGCAGGAGCAGAACCGGGTCAACACCTGGACCACATCAGCTGACTGATCGGACTATGGGAGAGTCTCACCTGCTCGTACTCGGTGGTCTTCATGGCCTCGGTCAGCAGATCTGCAACAGACAGAGCAGCTGAATTGAAAACATAATGATGATAACTTTATTTAACAAAACCAGCCATGACATTTACATGTTTTAAACCCGACCATAGCTCCCAAAATCTGGAACGAATTACCTCGTCCCTTCGTCTGGTTGACTTGGTGGATTCTTTTAAAAGGCAATTGAAGACTTCCTTATTCAGTAAAGCTTTTAGTTGAGATGGCTGGTTCCTGTTTTTATATTTATTTTAGGCTGTCGCTACGCTGTTTTAGCTGTTTTAGCTGTTTTATTGCTTATATATTTTATGTACAGCACTTTGTAATCTTTATCTATGAAAAGTGCTCTACAAATACATTTTTACAGACTCACACAGCCCAGATGAATCTGAAAGGCCTCGAAGGCCTTTGAAAATTTGAATAAGATCTTAAAATGAGTTTTAAGGTGAGTGGAGAGATAGAGAGAGTAAAACATACATATTTGCCAAAATCCTAATGGATGGAAGGAGTTCAGGTTTCTGCCTAAACATCAAATACTAAGAGTGCCCAAAAAAGTTTCTCATCAGAATTAAGTTTGTTATTCAACAAATTCTGTATCGTTTTGAAATTTCCAAGAATCTATATATTAAAACATAAAAATTATTTGCTCGATTACTTTCAAAGCTACTTCTTAGTGACAAAGACATATTAAACTTTGCATGTCAAATTATTATGAATTTTTTTCATAATCAGTTTCTTTCAAATGATAAAAACTCTTCAGAGATAGAAGAACGTAGGTAATTTGTACAGCACAGTGCAGCCGGAATAACAGCACAGTGCAGCCGGAGTAACAGCACAGTGCAGCCGGAATAACAGCACAGTGCAGCCGGAATAACAGCACAGTGCAGCCGGAGTAACAGCACAGTGCAGCCGGAGTAACAGCACAG
>JBAMHT010000022.1:21625916-21639556 GCA_037177075.1 Craterocephalus fluviatilis | reverse complement strand
GCGAGCAGACATAATCTCATAACTCATGATGTGTCTGTGTGTCTGTGTGTGTGTGTCGGTAGGCCTATATTACATCTGCAGCCGCGCTGCTTATTAAAAGTGAACTTTTCGGACTTTTTCTCTGTGTGATTGTTTGTGTGTCTGTGTCAGAGATATTAGCATCTTAGCGCTATCAGTGCTAATTAAAGCTGAACCTGTTTCCAGGAGGTCAGAGGTCACACATTTATCACAGTGAAGCGTCAGACACATGGAGTGGGCGGAGGGACGGGCTGAAGGCATCATAAAGAGGAGAGAAGAAGAAGAGAAATATCTGATTAAACAGGAGAAGATGGAAGACGGAAAAAAGAGGAGAGAAGGAAGAGGAACATTGGGGAACAAAATGAGAGACAAATGAGAGGAATGAAAGAGGGAAAACATGAAGAGAAGTGTGAGAAAAAGGGATGCAGAAAGGATGAAGCCTGACGGATGTGATATTTATGTGGAAAAACAAGGTGAGATGAAAAAGACAGGATCGTGTGATGGACAGAGATAGACATGGGAGAGGTAAACAAAGAGGAAGAAGGAGAAAAAAGGGGAAGGTTGAATGAGATGATGAAAAAACAAGAAATGAAATGACAGAAAAGAAGAGGAAAAAGGGTGGGAAGAGAAGAAAAGAGGGTTTGTGTGGAAGAAAAGGCGATCATTGCTCATAATGGATGAAATCCTTCCTCTCCGTCAGCCAGCTCTGACTTACGCTAAAAGAGCCAGGAAATCCTTCAGGAGACCAAAATAATGTAAACGTGTGCTCTACTATTTTCAGACAAGGAATCAGCATGAATTATTGTGGCCTTCATAAACGACTGTACAATATGAACATGAACAGCCAGGATCCAAAAAGTCATATCACTGTGTAAGATGTAGATGAACACAGTAATTCATCAACTCATATTTTATTCCCTATAGAATGTAAACATCGTATTTTATTCCTTATGGAACGTAAACATCGTATTTTATTCCTTATGAAAAGTAAACATCGTATTTTATTCCTTATGGAACGTAAACATCGTATTTTATCCCCTATGGAACGTAAACATCGTATTTTATCCCCTATAGAACGTAAACATCATATTTTATTCCTTATGAAAAGTAAACATCGTATTTTATTCCCTATGGAATGTAAACATCGTATTTTATTCCCTATGGAATGTAAACATCGTATTTTATTCCCTATGGAACGTAAACATCGTATTTTATCCCCTATAGAACGTAAACATCGTATTTTAACCTCTATAGAACGTAAACATCGTATTTTATTCCCTATAGAACGTAAACATCATATTTTATTTAATTCCATTTTTATTTTTTTTCTCTGTGAATTTTGCTATTTAATATTTACGATTGACTCTATGTGTTAAAAACAGCCCTAGCATGTTACTTCTTGACCTTCTGTGTCACATGATTTAGCATTGAGTTAGCAGTTCAGGAACTGTAAGTACTTTTATTTTGAATTATAGTCCACAGTTTTGTTTATTTACAACCTACTAATTTTTAACTTTCTGTTTAATTTATTTTATTATTTATCATTTTAAAAGCATTTCTTAGAAAGTAATTTTGTTATGACTTATTCATATTGCTCTTAAAATAAGAAAATCTTAATAAACAGTGTTAAACTGTCTGAATTTCTTTAAAGGGCAAAATGCATCAGTATAAATATTGAACCGTCGAGATTCTGAAACATTAATAATTAAGGGTGAAACGTGTAAATGACGATTTATTTCAGACGTCGTATTTTCAAGCACCGTTCAAACGCAGATACGAGGGTTTCATAAATTCCACATGGCTGCCATCGTAAGATCATTCATGTGGCGAGATGAGCTAATTTCCACGATCAATGGAAAGTTTTGATCCTCCATCCACAGGAACTACTGGAAACCAGAGGGCTCAGGAAGTCCGCCTAAAGTCTGCACATGCAGGTTAAAGCTCGGGGATGCAGAGAAAAATCTGGAAATGACCACGATCCAGAAACGCACCCGTCAATCTGGTCCTGGTCTTCTCTGGACCAGAGCTCTTTTAAAATGCCTGAGATGTAGGTGGAGGGGCGTCTAAGTGTGAGTGGGGGGAGGGAGGGGGTGTGGGGTAAGCATGGGATGCAGGTGAGGGTGTGTCTTAAAAAGGACCTATAGGTGAAAGGGTATAGTCGTGGTGCATGTGTGTGTGGGTCAGTGGACACGTGTGTGGGAGGGGCTAAAACACCTCACCCCCCCCTCCGGCCGGGCGGGTGGAGGGCTCCCTGGGGCAGGTTGGGGGGTGCCTGGGTTGTTGGGGCCTGTCCGGCTCCTGGGGGCCCCAGGTAACGTGGGCGGCTTCTGGATCTGCCTTTACTCCTGTAAAAGATGCTGTCATGTGGGCGATAAATTCAGCGAGCCGGACTGGAGGTTTTGGTTCTTTCCAGTTCAGACTTCTATGGTTCCTGGCTGCCAGCAGAGCAGATCTACATATCATGGGCTTGTTCCTCTCGTCACATGCAGGCGTGGTGGCATCAGCATGATCCCTCTGCATGATCCCTCTGCATGATCTCTCTGCATGATCACGCTTCCCAGAACGTCTCCACTCCGTATATTTGGCATGTTGACGCCGTCACTGTGTTTCCTTTAGCTGTGCCCACCAGTGGATTCTCCCACAGAGTTTTCTTTATGTTGTATTTTGGTTTTGATTGAGACATGATTTTTGTTTATTTTACTGTCAGATAATTGTTTTTTTTTTTGTGTTTTTTTTTAAGCCATATGTTTTGCTTAATTCTGTTTCTCTTATTATTATTATTATCATTAAAATTTGTATGTTATCATTATTATCATTACCACTTTCTTAACCTTCTGTGTCCTCCGGTTGGGTCCAGCAGAGTTAAGATAAAGATTTCAAATATCTAAGCAGGACTTTCTACATACATTATGACAAAGTAAATTTGTTCAGCACAAAATAGCAGCCAGGCAATCTGCTGCTGCTACCATGCTGGACAAGGCAGCTGGAAAAACGTGCTCTGAGAGGAAAATGGAAGCAGAGCGGGAGCATCCAGCATCTCTACATTACAGACGATGGCTGCAGGCGGATTCCTAAATCACTGCAGCCGGGTTTTATCATGTTGATTTATTAATAGAAGTATAAATAAATGACTGATAATTATTCAATCAGGATTCATCATCAACATGAGAAACTATGATGAAAATGTGTAAAAGTAAGACGATATTATAATGAGTAAAAAATTCTATAAAAGTCAGATGTTTTCTGGGTTCAGAACAGCGCGAAGAAAAAAAGAGATGTTTAAACACGGAGGCAGAATTAAGGAGGTTAAACATGTCCAGGTGTCACGGCTCTAGTGATGGACGCGTACGTAGATCCTGCCTTTCTTTACACAACTCGCTCACTACACAATCTAATTAACTGCTTTTCCATCAGTAATCTGTTCTCCCTCCTGCGTCCATCCTGTGCTTCTCCACACGCGTGAGGTCAGCTTAACTGGTTCTGAACAGACCGTCGGACCTGTGATGGACCGATGACCTGTTCAGACCAGGAAGCATGAAAACAAACCTCAGGTATGTCTCCGTTTCAGGTTACTCAGATCAGCTGTAGTTGGCTGTCCACACGGGGATTCCCGTCTGGATCAGAGCATGCTCACGTAAAAGGGGCGGAGTCTGCATCTTGTGACCAATCACAGCACAGCAAAGTACACCATGGGGGAGCATATGATTAATATCTTCCAAATGTGAAGAATTTGAACCCATCATCCAGCCCAGAAGCATCACTGTTGCCATAGAAACAGCCAGGAAGGAGTGCTGACTGAAAAAGTTCTGATCGTTTCAGTCACCGCCGTGTCAGAAATGGGAAAAGTGATTAGATTTTGGGTTTATCCAGATAAAGTTTTAACTTTGAATGTTTTAAAAGGTGTCTTTACTGTGGGCTGTTAGGAATCATTCAGCCATGAAAGCTTGTAACTCAGCGATAATAACAATAAGTTACTTCTCAAACTCAGAGTCTGACATGATGATATTGATAAAATGAAAATCCCGGGTTTGGACCGGATGCCCTCAGTATGTCGGTTAAATGACAGACACACTCATAGCTGGAGCTGCCAGACAATGCTGAGGGGATTTCCTTTCCCACCCACCGCTCGGTGTGTCTGTGTGTGTGTGTGTGTGCGTATGTGTGTGTGTGTTGGTGCGGGGTATTCAGAATGCTGTTTTGTGAGATTCGACAATGACATTTAGTTGACGTGGGCCTGCAGTGAAATAAAAGTAAACTGTGGGTGGAGAGTAAACAGGCATCTTCTCAGGTCTAAACTTAGCCCACAGGCGGAGAGTTTCTGGCTAATCTGCAGCTAATCACCAACCTCACATCCCATCTGCATCAGCGTTTAGAGCTCAGTCTTCATCAAACACTACATCCAACTTAAAATCTGCGTTTATCTGACGGAGAGGCATCATGAGGATCTGCACGGTCTGCATCCACTAACACCGTCACTTGAAAATGAAACTCTGACTCACTCCAGCTGTCTGGCTTAATAAACCCCTGAAAACAGTGAAAGTGAGGCTTTAACCCTTCGTTAGTCTGTTGCTGGGAAGAGACGCAGGATTATCATAGAATTATCACTAACAGGCGGTGAGCATCAGATGATAAATGATCTGATAAGTTCTGACTGCAGCTGGAACATGAACAAAGTCAAACTTCAAGCCCCTGAATGAGTCACTGGAAAGCCAGAGTAAGAGTTGAAACGTCTAAATTAGTCTAAAAGCTTCAGTGGCCACGTTTACAGGAGAGTTTCCCTCTAATTTGAAATTTAAGAAAATTCTGCTTTAAACAGGTGAAAAATGAGCATGGAAACACTTAATTCCTGGTGCAAATGTTAAATCTGAATTCAACTTAAAGGCTTTTTTGAACCTGGGGTCTGTTTTCATCTTTCCTTTCATACATGTGAGTGATGGAGAAAGGAGTGTTAAAGATCGCTCCAGCTGACGATAAGTATCAGGCAACTCGGCCTGCGTCGCAAAATTCTGCTTTAATTCTGAATAAAGAGGCTGGTTTATTCCACTTTTAAGTCTAACTCAGACAATTCCTCTCTCATCTTCTATCATGGAAACCTTCATTCCACTTCAAGTTCATGATGATAACTACAGTTTGGAGGCTGAAATCACAGAAAAACAAAGTAATAAAAATGGATTTAATGGGTAATAAATGCCTTTCAGAAAGTGGGATCTTGTTTTTCCCAAACAGACATGAACACTTTATTAAAAGAGTCTGTTCATGTCAGACACAAGCCTGTGACTGTGGACATGCCGGTGCAGGAGCTGCGAGCTTTCTGGTGAAAACCCAGACCGTTGGAGCCCAGCCATGCTGCAGGTGATGCTGAGAGGACCAGCCTCTTGTGAACAAAGGATCCACATGTTTTGTGAATTAAACTAAGCATGTACAGACAATTTATACATTTTATAAATATTTATAATTAACCCTGCTTGCTAGACGAGTTAGTTTTTCTCCATACATTTGGTTCATTTCTTGAAAATGAGATTATGTTCTCATAACTCTAGACTCATTTCGCAGAAGAGTCTCACAGTTCAGCACAATGTCGTAGCTGATTTGTAAAACCTCGTCTTACTGTTCACTCCTGCTTCAGAACTAAGTTCCTTCCACCTAAATCATCAGAGCACCAACAAGAAAAGATCCTTCTCAGTTATTATGTCACCTTTCTTGAAAAAGATTATAAACAGTATTTGTGAAACTCATTCTTTGTCTAAGTTCTAGTTTCACTTGACTGTCATTTACCATAATCAAATAATCAAATGTTCCAAGAGATTCGTATATTTTCACTGCATCATGTTCTTGACTGAGGTTGACAATTAAACAGACTGAAGGAATGAAGTGATGTCGACATATTTTGGAGAAAACAACCATTGGACTGAGAATCAACAATCAGTTGAGACCAATATGATTGATCTACTTGGGATTTGTGCTAAGAGTAGGGAAACTGCACTTAATCATTTGTGAAGTAGAACAGAGAAACTGAGACATGAACTAAGACACTAAATTTTATTAAATGAATGAGAAATACATTTCTGTTTAGATCGAATGCCAAAAATTCAGAAACACACATCTCTGATGTTGTTTTGAGAAGTTTATTTATGTTCTAAGAAATGATGCAAACCTGTGATTAAAATTCTAAATAATTTGCAAAGATGAACAGAAACATTGTGACATGTTCTAAAACATGTGCAATGTTATAAAATAAATGAGAAATACAATTCTTTTGGGAACAATTGCCACATGGTTCGGATTCTTGTCATGTAGTTATACGAATTTAATTTCTGTTTCAAGAAATGAGCCAAACCTGTGGAGAAAAACTGAATGAGACCCTGATGCTGATGTGTGGAGCATCAGCATTGGGCGACCTCCCACTCCACTGCTGCGCTTCTCTGCCCACATCTATCCTGTCCATCGCTCAGCGCAGCTCCGGTGTCTGACAGAAGAAACAACAACACCTGATTGTACGTGCCGTCCCTCACTTTCCTCTCAGCCGGCTCAGACTTCCTCAGAAGCCGTAACAAAATTAGTCTGAGCAGCTTAAAAAGTCATCTGAATGCAAAATAAGCTTCCATCATCTGTTTCGATGACAAATGTATTGTTATCAGCATGTTAGAGGAATAATATTTCACCCTCTCATCTGCAAGCATCCATCCTCATATAGAAGAGCCGGAGATTGTGAAAATATGGACGCAGTTATTGGCTGTTATATCAGAGCTCGCTCGCCCGCCCGCCGTCTCTCTCCTCTGGTTGCCTCCTTTTATCTCCTCACAAATATGACTGATTGTAGAATGTGTACACAATCAGCTGTAATAATATCATCTTTATTTCTTTCATTCATATCATTTAACTCCACAACAATCCCTCTGAATTTGATTTGTCATTTTATCAACTGGGACTAATCAGTTTAAGCCGAGCCCAGCAGCTTCCCCCAGCGGAGGAAGAGGTGGAGACACAGCTCCGGCTTGCTTTCCGACTCCCAGCTTTTCCCCGCCGATCCCTGGCTGGGACGGCTCAGACCTGGATCTGACCAATGTGGGTCGGGCTTTTTTGGCTCGGGGGTCATCGGAGTTCATAGTTGAGTGAAGTTTGGTAACCTCTGACCTTCAGGTTCAGTTCATCATTAGTAACTGTCTCCTTCTTTTAACATCTTCAAACAGATTAAATTGTATTCGGACAAGCCATATGGACGCATTGACCAGGCGGTCGGCATCTGTTTAACCCACAGATATCATGGCTCGCCCATGTCAGGCGGAAACTTCTGCAGAATTATGAGGTTTGATGTCGGACGGGACCACCCATCAGAGACAATGGGAACAAACACAGCGGGAATAATGTCCGGCCCTGGAGCATCAAACCACCGGTCCCGGTCCAGCCCAGGGTTTAAACCCGGCCCGTGGGATGGATTCAGTAAATATGAAGTAAACAGAAGATATTTAACTGTAATACTCCCTGATTCATCCATGTGAAGAGATGATCAGGGAAGAGTTTATCAGTACTTTCTATTCATGCAAATACATGTTATAAAACTCTTAATATATTTTAACATGTATTTAATATAAAAAATGTATGAAATGGAAATATCAAATAAAATCAATATAGGGATAACTCCTGTTCAGACTACACAAATACAAACATCATATCATCATGTGTGTTTTATAACCTGGTCCAGTGCTTCCCCTGTCTCCGGTGGAAACAACTGGGCCCGCCTTGTTCCATTTACATTATTTTCCTCTGTGCTAAGTGCTGCGTGTTCCTGATCCTCTGTTCGGATATTAACCTGTGCTTTCTGTTTGTAATCAGCTGATCAGATCGCACACACATGCTGAAAAACATAAAGAGCCCTGCTCAGATTTTACACCGGCTTTTAAAACGCAGCTCAGTTCAAACCCGAGGAATAAAAGACAAAAAAGCCGGTTTTACTAAAGATTAGGGAGCAAATTATATTATTCCATCAAGATACACTTTATAGCAAGTTAGAAAATAAATAAATAAATACATGAAATTTTCTAAATTTTTTAAATAAGAATTGTGCAACAAAAAGATTGCAATATTTCTGTGAATTGATTTTTTTCCTAATAAAAAAATATCTATGAACTAGACGTGGTATTAGCAGTGCTTCAGTAATTTCTGTGCACAAACTGATAATAAATCAGCTGATCTGGGATAAAATGATCAAAGCTGGGCTCTCAGGCTGCTTTGCATCGAAGACCACAGTAATGACCCTGTGTTACATCCGTGCACTTACAGTATATTATTTCTCTTCTTCTCTACCATGTCCCTGTGAGCGATTTTATACGTTTATATTTTTATTATTTTTTATTATTTTATTTTTATATTTTTATATTTTATTACACCATTTTAAAGTCAAATTTAGATAAAAGTCAAAGACAGGGATTCTGTTGTCCTGCCTCAGTGATGCTGCCCTCTGTTGTTATGATGAAGGAAATGGGAAAATGTCTCCGCTGTGGGTCTGACGGATCAGATGAACATTCAGACCTAAAACATCAGCTCCTCAGGAGCCAATCAGCTCTGAGATTACCTCTGAGATTACTCCTGTCAATAATCACATGACTAATAAAGTGTAAGTTGAACAAAGAGCAGCTGCATCATGTGGAGGAGTCTGAGGAGACGCCGCGTTGCTGTAAACTCTGAATTCACTCTTTAATTCTTTGTTCTGGTGGAGAAAAGTGAAGCAGAAGTAAAACTCACATTAGATTTGATCCTCTCCTCCTCTGTTGTTTGCTAATGAGAGGACCCCTGACTGCCTGGGGTCATTTATCTTCCCGGCCCCCTCCCACACACGCACACCCCGTCACACACACACCACCATGTCGTACGTCAAATTAAAGACCAGAATTGATCCCACATCTTAACCCAGCATGAAATTATCCAAGTTAAAGTTAATGAAGATGATCAGACTTCATAATGGATCAATGAAGTCGTCAAAGTAATGATGGAGAAACACGTGTTTAATAAGGCTGGACCCAGAGCCTTTTCCCCGCCGTAAACCTTTATGGCTGCCGGCGCCATGATGCTCCTTACAAGCAGAGACCGCCCACCACCCCACCCCCCCCGACCCTGCAGCCAGTACGACACGATGTAGACCCGGTCTACAGCTAAACCGGGTCTACAGCTAAACCGGGTCTACAGCTAAACTGGGTCTACAGCTAAACATAATGTATAGTTTTTGCTGGAGAGGAAACCATGAGAAGAAGGGAAGGAAGGAAGGAAGGAAGGAAGGAGAAAATAAGAAAAAGAAGGAAGAAAGGCAGGATAGAAGATGGGAGAGAAGGAAGGCGAGAAAAAAGCAGGAAGGAAGTGTTCAGTCTTAAACCGGTTCTGTGCTGGTTTTTCTGTCTGCTTTTGTTCTAACTGGTGTTTCCAGCATCGCAGGTGGAGACAAGAGGAGCTTTACATAGATGAAGCCCCTGCAGCTGGGGGGCCGGGATTAGTGGAGCTGACTTCACCGGACACTTTCCAACCGTCCCCCCGGGGCTGGGGGACCAGTGGGGACCCACATTGGGACACCCCGGGTCCCCACTTCTGTCTACCCAGACCTCTGCCCCAGCCCCCACCCTCACAGGCAGAGGACTCACACACGCTTCAGGTGGACAGACCATGCAGATGATGCGTTCACTGGCATGCAGATGATGCGTTCACTGGCATGCAGATGATGCGTTCACTGGCATGCAGATGATGCGTTCACTGCCATGCAGATGATGCGTTCACTGGCATGTAGATGATGCGTTCACTGGCATGTAGATGATGCATTCACTGGCATGCAGATGATGCGTTCACTGGCATGTAGATGATGCGTTCACTGGCATGCAGATGATGCGTTCACTGGCATGTAGATGATGCGTTCACTGGCATGCAGATGATGCATTCACTGGCATGCAGATGATGCGTTCACTGGTATGCAGATGATGCGTTCACTGGCATGTAAAGCAAGAAACCAAACAGTAGAAGTCAAAGCAGAGACCCCAGAACCCGACAGACACTACCGTCTGAGGTCCAACGGGCCTTTCTGAGGTCCGACGGGCCGTGGATTGATGCAACATGAGCAGCAGCTTTTGTTCCCCGAAAGGCACAATTAGGCCCTTATTTTTCAGAGTGTGTTTAGCTCCCAGTCAGTGTGTGACTGCTGGTAGTAAATTAAATAACGATTAGTTGAAATCATTTGTTAGCCGGTCTGACACCTGACCAGCTCCTGGGAGGGGCTGGAAGACGAATGGAGCGCTCTGCAAGTAGCGAGTCAACAGGTGAAGATTAACTGGCTTTAATGATGCTGTTTACCTAATGGAGCTGCTGCTGTCTTCAGCGATCCGCCAGGCAGGACCGGGTCTTTCTGAGCCGCTTTATGCTGATCTGCTGCTCGTCTGAACGGGCGCATTATCTCTTCACTATGTTCATTTGGACAGTGACCAAACACTTATGATGATAAAAAATACATAGATATAGATTTAAATAATAAGAATTATGGTGTAAATATGTGAATGTTGCTTTAAAATGACACACAGGAGCTGGTGTTCATGCAGTAACACCTCTCTCACACACTCATGCAACATTCACGTCATAATGCTTCAAGACTGGAAAATGCAGCTTATTTCTCCCTTTTCCCCACACCTGTCAGCCAGCAGACGAACGTTCCCACGCTTCCAAACCAAGCGTTTGGTAAAATACGTGTAAAACAGCTGAATATAAGCCTCTCTGAGGCATTCTAATGGCCCAGACATGAGGAAACCATTTGTTTTAAGTCTTTATTGCTGTTACAAGACATTAGCATTAATGTTTCTGATAATGGTCCAGAAGTCAAATGTCAACGGTGGAGCCGGCTCTGTCTAATGACGGAGGCAGGGGGTTGCTTTAATGAGAGGAAACCAATTCAGCTCGACCTTCTGATCTGCTCCCAGGTGATGCTCCAGACATGGAGCAGATGATGAATGGGAGCCCGGAGATTCGTTTCAGCATCATACAGCTGTCGCTAAATGGGATCGTATATGATCATGGACATCATGGCGGCTCTGGACTTCAGACTGGGGAACCCGGACAAGAGTTATATTGACAATTCAAAACATCTAGGAATCGAGCGATCATCATGAAACTTTATGGGAGCATGGCTGTATTAAAGATGCTTAAATATTAAACTTTTACAGTCATAATGTCATCATAGTGTTGAGTTACCCACTGATTTTTCTTGACAAAGAGGAAGGCTTATTTATTTATGCAGGACATTTCGTCCGTAAGGTGAAGCCACCATCCAGCCAGAGGTGCAGGTTCTACATGGATGCTGTTTCAGGTCAAAAAGACTCAGAAAGAACAACGAACTCTAGCTTCTCTGAGTTAAAGAATAGAAGAAGAATAATTTAAGTTTTAATAAAGCCCCAGCAGTCATGTGACTTCCGTTATCGCATATTTTCCTTCTTTCTTTCGGCATCCAGAACAATTGTTGCAACATGAACATGATGTTTTTAGAAGTTAGAATCAAGCAACTTACATCAAAGTATGATAGGGAAAGAGAAGGTGCTGTGCTCACTGGATCAAAAGAGTTTTTATATTTCTCAGCAAAATAACAGACGCTCTTCGAACTCAATCAAAGTATACATCAAAGTATTATTAACAACTTTGAGACTAAAAAAGTGCGACTGGTATCGCCTAATCCTCGAGGCTGCAGTATCGGAATCGGTATCGGAATGAAAAAGTGGTATCGGGCCATCTGTAGTTCTGGTGAAAAAGACCACAAACATATTATATATAGGTTATATATTATAAATAGAGTCAGAATCAAATGAAAATCGTTTTTATAACGACGTTTTCTACTGTTGCTGTCAAAAAGAAACAAAGAGGTTTTTAACTTCCGTTAGATGTACGTACGTACAATACGTACTGTAACTTCCGACATCCAACCTTTCAGAGCCTTCCCACCTCTGGGAATATTAATTGTTAATAAATATTAATTGGGAATTAATATTTCTATGTAAACCCGAAGGAGAGGATTTTGATTCCAAATTAATTAATTCAGATTTAAAAAACATCATGCAACTGTAGCCACTGACTGTATATTGACGATACACGGTGCCTCCCCACAGGTTTCTGAAGAGCTAATCGAGCTAAAGCGGAGCTAACCAGCGAACAATGGTTTCTCTAATCATGCTGAGTCATCATTCACCTTATTCTAGATGTATTCTTCAGCTGGTGAAAAGCTGAACTTGTTCCTGCTTTAATATGGTTGTTAGAATTTAGCTCAGAGTCCAAAATGGCAACAAGATTTCTGGAATGATTCGTTGCTTTTAACATTTGACTGAGACACAAACTGAGGAGTTTCTGGTGCGCCATGATAAAGCACTCAGTGTCGTCAGCATAATCAAGATATTTAGCTTCTTTCCATGATCTGAGCTGGTCAAAGCAAACGAAAGGAGTTCATCATGAAACATTTAAACATTTTATAGTTTATGATGTAAACTGTGAAAGTCACCTATTAATGAACAAAACACTCAGTACATAAGGGCAAAATCTGAAGAGTCTTTAAGGATACTAAAAAAATTACTATTGGTGCAAGACTGGGAAGTAAGATATAACAATATTAATGTAAACACAGCATTTACTGCACTTGTGAATATATTTAAAGATCTTTATGAGAATAAATGTCCACTAAGAAAAGTCAAGAAGAGCAGAAAGTATATAGATGGGCATGGATCACTGTAGGAATCCATAATGCTTTTTTTAAAAAAGAAAACACACATAGTGAACAAAAGAGCAGACATTAAATAAAAAAAATATAAAAATAAGTTCACTAATATTATAAGATCATGTAGAAACGAATGTTAATTTATAAACCCGGATGAGAAAAATGACAATCAAAACATATGGAAATATTTTGATAAAGTAATAAAGAATGGAGTAAGACAAGATAATTACCCCAATTGTTTATGTGGGTGAAATTATGTGGTACAAAATTATAATATGACTGAAATTGTTCATAAATTTAATGAATTCTTTGTGAATGTGGGACAACATATAGCAAAAGAGACACCTCATATAGTAATTCCTGAAGGATGGGAGGATACCTTTATGAATAGAAATTTATGTTCTATGTTTATTTTATCAGTTAAAGACAAAGAAGTTATAAATATTGTTGCTAAATGTAAAAGTAAAAAATCGACATACCGCGAAGATGTTGACATGTCATTAAACAGATGATTGATGGTATATCCAAAACCACTTACATATATATGTCCTTTATCATTAAGGACAGACAAAAGGCATAACTCAGGACAAATCTGGGAACAAACACCACTTCATAAATTACACTCCTGTCTCTCTGATACCACGGTCCTCTTAAGTATTGGAAAAGTTTTTCAGTAAATGTTGGATAGTTTAATATAAAAATACAAACTACTCTGACTGTCCATACGGTTTCAGAGCAAACAGATCTACGTCACTGGCATTAATAAATTCAGTTGAAGAAATAACACGTTCTTTGGACCAGAAACAATATGTTGTTGGAATATTTGTTGATTTAAATAAAGCATTTGATACAATAAATCTAGGAGTTTTATTAAGCTGGAGCGACATGGCATCGGGGCCGC
>JBAMHT010000022.1:21102550-21112631 GCA_037177075.1 Craterocephalus fluviatilis | reverse complement strand
CTGATCAGATGCATTAATCAGATTAGAGACTGGATGTGTCACATCCTGGGTGTAGTCCTGGACTCAGACCTGAACTTCAGTGGTCACATTAAGACAGTTGTAAAGTCAGCCTGTTACCACTTAAAGGACATCTGGAGGATTAAACGACTGATGTCTCCAGAGGATTTAGAAAAACTTGTCCATCATTTATCTAGAAGGTTTTAATTAAGGCTAGACTGTAACACTGTCCTTACAGGTACCTCTAAAAAGTCCATCAGACAGCAACAGATAATCCAGAATGCTGCTACTTCAGTCCCCACTAAGACCATCATATAACACCAGTCCTCACTGCAACCAGGAAAATGAATCATATAACAGCAGTGACTTCACACTGACTTCATAATCCTGCTGCGAGTTTACAAAGTACTGAATGGCTTATTCAGGAACCAGATCCCTCAGGTCATCAGGGTCAGGCCTACTGGCAGTTTCCAGAGTCAGAACTAAACCTGGAGAGACAGCGTTCAGATTTTATGCTACTTACATGTGGAACAAACTCCCAGAAAGCACCAGGTCTGATGAAACTCTCAAATCAGAGTTAAAATTTTTCTGTTTTCTGTACTTATTTTTAATCAAAACAACTGATAATTAACTTTTATTTCTCTGACTCTATCTCATTTCATTTTTTTCTGTCTTTATTTTTATGTCCTTTTTAATGCTTTTCATGTTTTATGTGAAACACTTTGATTGTCCTATACATGACTTGGAAATTTGCCTTGCCTTGCCTTGCACCAAAATGTCGATAAACCAGTTTGAACCTTACCATCTACTTTTAGTCTGCTGTCTTGGTCCAGAACCAAACCTTGTGACACCCGGGTCAAAAAGGGGACTCTCTGTCAGTAATGATGTTTTTCATGACTTTAGGTCCCTCTTGTCTGCTGCTCATTTCTACAGCTTTTGATCATTTTGTAAGAACATTTGGAAATCAGCCTAATGCTACACAAACCATGTCCTATACCCATGACTCAATCCTGAACTCGGCGCAAGATTTTACATCATCCATCCATGGAGCTAGAGGATCCATTGGTAGGAGGAAAAGGAGGGCAGGTTGTAGGGTTGTATGCTTCTATTTACAGAAAGAAAAATAAATGCCATTAAAGCCAATTATTCAGCAAAGATAGAGGTAGTCACGCTGTGCCGAGTCACAGTCCTTCTGTCTGCGTGACCAAGCTGTGGGAGTGCAGATCCACAGTAAAACTGCAGTCTGACCCACTTCCCTGTGAATCATCTCGCCACATCTCGCTGTGTACATTTAACACTCTCTATGCACTCCCTCACCATCCCTCTCTGCCACGGCAACGCACCAGCAGCACATTCAGATAACACACACTCATCATGTGTGATAAAGCCAACCAGGCCAAGAAAATAAGGACGGATGGAATAGGCCCCTTAAAGCTGAGAGCTAACCTCAGGAGGAAAAACAGACAACATTACTGAGCAACAACATGCAAACAAACTATTAATAACGCTCCCAAAACCACCATTATTTACTCATTCATGGACTTTTACTAAAATGGAATAATAAACAAAGCAGGAGCCGGTGACTCTCACTTCAAACAAAAGAATCAAAAATGAAACAAGGATCCATTGTAAGACAATATATTTCCTTTTGTAGAAAAAAAGGGAGGTTTCCAACACTCTGATGTCATTAGAAGGCACACATAGCCACTTTCAGACTGATGGAAACGTCTCCACTACTGGGTTTCATATGTGACTATATCACAGCTGTTGTTCCCGCTCACAAACAAAATATCTGATCATAACTCAGCTAACCAGAGACTCTGGTCTCATACGGATGCGTCCCAATTTTCCTCAGCTAAATAATAATAACAGTGAAACAGAAAAAGATGAACATCCGAAGATTAGAGTCCAGCTTCCGCCGTCAAAGGAAACAACAAATGGAGCCAGAAATCCCGCCGTCACTGCAGACTCTGTTCTAACAGCCATATCGAAGCAGGAACCAAATCAGCCTTTCACATCTAGAGTTAGAGGACTGATGGCTGAGTATCATTTAGAAAAATGTCTTCATGTTTGTTTTCAGTTGCCATGACAACTATAATTCCCCAAGAGATGACTAATCCAGAAAGCTGCTGTTCACTAAGAGTTCTTACATCTCCACACTGTAAAAAAACAGATTTTAAAATGTTTCTGCTGGTGTACAAGCATCCGGGTGGTTCCGTCCAGAGTGTAGATCAGATCTGCTGAAGTTTACGAAACTTCTGACATCATCTGGGGCCAGTTTGCTTTCCATCCTGTAGTTCTGATCCTGATTTCTGGAATAAAACCAAAAACCTGAAGTCTGATTAAAAGCTGAGTTCTCATAAAAAAAACTATTCGCCTTGAGAATCATGCTACTGTATATAAAGTAGCTCATTGATCAGTTAATCAATATATTTATGTAGATCGTAGGCCTTTTGGAATAAGCAAGAAGTCTTTTAATCACAAGGTATGAAAAAATAAGTGCAATAAGTTTGTTGGTCGCAAAAAATTGAATTATCTCCTTTACTTGCAGAGTGATCTCTCATGTCATACTTGACCACTGCACGGTCTCATTCGCCTCCACAGAGTGTAGTGTGGTGTATTTTTGTTGCTACTTTTTTGTTTACAGAGGTACTAACTGGCAGTTTTGCTGAGTGTCCGTGTCTGATCCCCATGTTTAATATTTTTTTGTCGGGCCATTTTATTTACAGAGACTTCATTATCTATCATATTTATTACTTTTTGTTTGCGTCTGGTTTTCATTCATTATAAATGAGCCAGTTGCTATTTTTTCTGTGTAGGTTTTATTGAACTATTTAAAATTTCTCCCACTTCCAGTGAAAATGTTTTTACAAATGAATGTTTATTTATCTTTGAGAGAGTGTGCTCTCATCATTATGGCATAATCAATAAATTAGCTGAGACAATTAATCATACAGCAAAACTTGTTATTGTGACAGGCCTAGCAAACCAGTGTACTGTCACAGCTTTACTATTAACCCTACTTAAGCACAGCTCTGTCACACAAACAACGAAACATTCCTGCTCCTCTGGTGTAGCTTTACGTTCCTGCTGAGACCGGGCTGTGAATCAAACATTAATAAACAGAGATCCACAGCAAAGCCTCCTCCGACGACCTGCCTACCGTATCTCTCTCCACCTCCCCTCCTCCTCCACTGCCTCTGTTGCACAGTTTATTATTGAGATTCAGATGGATATTCCCTGGATGCTGGCTCCAACAGCACCACTCCACATGCTGGAGACTGGAGAGGAATCCCAAAGCGTCCACGCGCAGGGGTCTCAGAGGAAATTACAGCAAGTGGGAGCGGGCCTCAGTCAGCTGATGCCACCTCTGCATGCACGGGGCGTGCTACTTTTCGTAACGCTACATCAAGCTAACAGATTCAGCCAAACTAAACTTGTGTCTTCATTTAAACTATATTTTGCATCATGGAATATTTTCATGTTTCATTGCCTCTGCAGCTGACGTCAGCTTTTGTTAACAGCTTTATCGCGACATTGACTTGTAGCTGTACAGCAGCAAGCGTAAGTGCATGACAAGAGTCCAAGTGCCACGCATTCATAAGCGCAAGCACTTTTGGCTCAACAGTTATTTCCGAGGATGGGAAAAAATTTGGGGATGGGAATCGTGAAACAATCCAGTGCCTTTTTCTCTCTGGTCTTAGTGTTGAAGAATTTGGCATCCTCTGGTGATCCTCTTGGCCGCAAGCGTCCGTGCTATAAAGTCGTCATACATGATAGTTTTTCTTTTTTTTTTTTCATTAATGACTTCAACAACTTCCATCCGTCTCAAAAATAACCAAACTTTCAATCATTTTCAAGATGGCAACTCTTGAAATGCCAGTTATATAGTGGAAGTAAAGTGATTTTCCATATAATGAATAGACAGATACAGTGGGTGTTTGATGGTGATTAAACACATGGATATATCAAAGATTAGCAACAAAATGTATCTGATTCTTTTTGGTTTTTTGTGGTATCAGACACAATCTTTTGTGATCCTCATGGACAAAAGTGTTCCAACGACTTCCTTAAAACCAATTTTTTTTAATCTACCAACTATTATAGTTTAAAACAAATATTTTTTTATGTCTTCTGCATTTCGTTTGGAATAGCAAATTGCTACGTATGACTTTTTTCCCCAATTCCATCAGATTCACCAGTTTTTGTCGCCGGATGCAGGGAAATCTTTTTGAGCATATTATGAAGCTGTTAAGATAGTTTGTGTGTGATACTTCATAAAAAATACGAATTAAATCAAATAAATTTAGTTTATGATCTTTGACATATCCATGTGTCGAATCACCACCAAGACCCATTTGTCTAATTACACTATGGAAAATAAATCAGTTTGGTGTCTTTTTTTATATAATTTGGCAGTATTTTGGATATTCAAACTGGCATTTAAAGGGTTGAATTACAAAAAATGATTGAATGTTTGGTACTTTTGAGCAGGACAGATATTGTGTAAGTGATTAATGAAAAAGAAAATTTTGTTGTAGCAGTTTTTGTGCAGGGACACTTTTAGCCACATGGATCAGCAGAGGATGCAGAGTGTAAGGTGGGTGCGAGGGTTAACAGTACTTCTCACCGTGGCAGCATGACCATGTCGACGTGTCTCGACACTGGCTGAAATCCTCGACATCCGGCCGTGTGACGCACAAGTTCGCTGTCAGAAACGCTGCGTGCTCTGTGAGAAGACGGATGCATGTTTTGCTGTATCTGGGACAGAAAACTTCCAATCGCTGCCACAACACTGTGAAGCAGGAGTGAAGCACGCGGTACTCATCAGACACCGCTGTGACTGCCATCAGAAGTTTTCCATCTTACATAAAGCAGAACATGCGCCTCCTCCTTCCAGAGCACACCGCACATCTGACAAGATGGAGGATGGCAAAAATCTTCATCCAGTGTTACAGAATAAAACATGAAAAGGCCAAATTTAAGGACACATGGAAGCTGCTCCGACCCACTGAGGCAGGACTGAACCGTACTGTTTAACAACCCACCATGTTTGGTTTCATCTCTGAACTGTTAACCATCGGTCATCCTCCCTACATCTGGCTTTGCTCTTTTTTCTCCCTTTTTCTTTTTGTGTTCCTGTGAGGAAGTCTGTTTAAAACCAGCGGAGACAGTGTTTTCACTGACAAAGCCAGATAAAGGGAAAGGAAAGAATACCCTCTGCCACCAGTGTGTCATAAAGCTGATTAGTTTTTGCCTAAAGGCAAAACAAGAAGAATAAAAAAACAGATCAAAACAGAGACAATCAATACCTAAAAACTCTGACAAAGTGTCAGAAAAAGCATAAAAAAGATTGTCTCAGCTGAACTGATTGTAGAATAAAAAAAATTTATCTTTTCATCTCAGTTTAATCAAAGACGAGACCCTACCTGTGATTCTGCCAGAGAAGTAGGTCAATTAATGACAGCTAAAAGCAGATCCGATGTTTTACTGCATAAATGATGCATAGAAAGACATTAGGCAGCCTAACATGAAAGTTGCTCTAAGTCCGCTGACTGCGTGCAACAGAAAGGCTTGGACAGAGAGGATGACACCTTGGACTGGTGCTGGGAAAGTTGTCTGAATCAGACCAACATGTTGTTAACAGCTGCTTTCACATTAATACTCAATACCCAAAGTGTTCCAGAGGTGTTCTGAAGTAAGATGAGTAACCACTGGTCAACACAGGCTTCTCCTCCTGGTTATAGTTCTGATGTAAGTTTTACTTTGTGTTAAAAGGTAGTTGTTCCTCCTCTCTGTTAGCCAGCACGCTGCTGAAATTGCTTTCCTTCGCTCGCTGATGAACTGGTTCATATGAACACAGTCATTAGAAACTGTCCTGAGATGACTTTGCCGTAAATAAAGCCTAACTAAATTGAACTGAAAGTAATGTTGTTTTTTGGGCGCGGGTTGGAAGAGACAAATTTGATGCTCATGGTGACCGAAAAGCCAAAGACAACAACCATGTGGGTAAAAAGTTCTGCTGTTTCCAAAATAGCAATGGAAATTAAGTCCAGTTCAACCTGAGTCACCAGCAGCTCATTTCAAACCCATCTGCAGGAAGCATCTGAAGCAAGAGGCCGGTGATGATGTAGGGGAACATTTCCTGACTTTCTGTGAAGATTTATCTCTGGACCAACGAGACATGTTTGCAAATATTCCAGAGTCTTCTGGAGAGTGTTTGTCATTTCTACTGACCCGTGCACTGCTTTCTACCCGATTCCTGTTACTGTGGAAACATACAAATAGAGGCAGTGTTCAACGTAACATAAAAATTAGCCTCATTTGCCACTAGCAGCATGAGGAGAAGAAAAGAAAGCACTGTCTTCTTGGCTTATTTCTGTATATCATGCTGTCCTCTGCGGCCCCTGGACACCACCACGATCCCTCCTGTCTCATATTTCCAGCTGTGCCATGCATCTGTAGCAGGAAGCTTCCTGCTGGTATCTGTCTCTGTTAACATTGTCTCCACTTTTTCCTGAAATTCACAGGTGGAAACAACTAATGATGTGCTCTTCTTTTAAAGCCTTAGGACTATCACATGGTATAGGCTAAGGATTTCAGGACTGTCTGTCATGATACCCGATCATGTCGCAGTATCACTGCAGAGTTGCAACACTCTTCATTTCAAGATGAAAATAACTTCCTTCAGATCTGAACTTGTGAGGATGTCAAACTGTGAGTGGACGAAACATCGGTGAAGATGAACTATGTGTCTCTCAACTATCCATCTTTGGAAGAACTAAAAGATAACAGCAGCACAAAGGTTGCTAGCCCAGAGACATCTCACACACACAAACACACCATGTTGTGACATCCGACACCTGCTATCAAACACAGGATATTAAATCCACGTCCAGGAGTAGCTGCCGGACCAGCTGCTCCTTCAGACGAATAACGGACTGGTCGGCAGCTCAGCTGGGAAAACTTCTTCCTTCCAG
Source organism: Craterocephalus fluviatilis (assembly GCA_037177075.1). Lineage (NCBI taxonomy): Eukaryota > Metazoa > Chordata > Actinopteri > Atheriniformes > Atherinidae > Craterocephalus > Craterocephalus fluviatilis. The sequence goes on along the minus strand of JBAMHT010000022.1, from coordinate 21,105,654 downwards.
AGTGGGAGTGCAGCTAGCTGTCTGTTGTTCTGTAATTAGGTAGATTCGGGGCTGCCAGAAACGTACGAAAACATCCAACCAACCTGCTTTCTTTTCAGGGTTCTTCATCTACTAGATGAGGACGGAAGGAAGGTTTTCATGAGCAGGAAGAAGAAAATCTCATCGCTATAGTAGTTGGAACATCACTCGTTAACTGGCACTGATCGCCTTGTTACCAATCCCTGAACGACACAGAGGACTGGTCCCAAAACACCGAATGTGAGGAAAAGGGCTGATTTCTGAGTTGGAAAGCAGAACAGAAAACGAGACAAAGTCCTTTTAATCCTGTTTCAGAAGAACTATTCATAAGTGTGCAGGAAATTCTTCAGGAGAGGACTCCAAAAATCACTTTTTTTCTACCTCCCAGGCTCCAAAGTGATTAAATTCATTAAAATCTTTTCAAGTAATTGCGGCTCATCTATGGCAGAGTAAATATTCAATTAATACTGCCTTTTTAATAGCTATGATTCCTTCAATCCATCGCACATAGCCTCGCATGTCTCCCCGTCGTTAATTAAAATTTCTCTTTGGAGGTCAATTAAACTTTTTTTAACTGTTCATTAGCCATAATACAGAGCAGCAGAAAAATCTATTAAAAGAGGTGTTCGCCTTCCCTGAGCAGTATTCATCCATGTGTTGTGTATTGTAGGACACAAACCTCTACCAGCTGTCTCTTTAGGTTTGAGGAGCAGCCTGGGATTTCCTCATTAAACTATAATGTGAAGTATGTAGTTTGTGCAGTGCAAGACATGCAGAGGTAGACTGAAAATCGGACATGAATTTATTAATCATGGGAATGTTATGTACGATTCCACAGTTTCTTTTTGCACATACATGTTTGTTTTTGCATGCGCATATAGGATAGATGGATTTAAAAGTACAGATTGAAGGGTGTAAGTTTTCTGAACTAGATGCTCTGTTATGACGTATTGCTATTATTATTCTAAGGAAATCAAAACCACTTTTTTCACAAGTTGACAAAATTTCCTGCAAATGTTTGACATATTTTTGTCAAAATTACTAAAGAAAGATTTAGCATCAGCTCTTTTCTCGGCCCTTTCTTTACAAGCTTGTTGTTTGCAGTAGCTGTGAGTGGGTGAGCCATCTCTTCTGTAAGTTTTATTACCTTATAAGCAGGGTATGCAGTCCCTCACCTGACAGCTTACATTAGTAAACGCAGCAAACTGGGCTAAGAGTAACACATACCCAGTTGATGATTTGTCTCTCAGCTATTCTTTTTAAGTCTCAGATGCTTTCCATTCCCCTTGCCTGCTTTTCAACAACCAGCAATTGACACGGATCCCTCTTTTAGGCACACACTTCTTCTGTGTAATGGATTAAATTTAAAAAAAGAGTTTTAAAATACTGCAAAAAAATAAAAATAAAAACAATACAGGGCTGGTGGCAGATGTGTCGAAATAATGTGTAATTTTCTCAGTAGCGTAACAGGCTGGATAAATCAGCCTCATTCATTCACACCTGAGCTGATCAGATGTGAAATACTTTTTTTCTGAACTACACAGGTGACATGGCTTTTCCATTTTGAAGTTTTTGAATTTGTGATCTCAGCATCAGATATACTGTAATTGTGTAGATAAGGTGTCTTTTTTTCTTAATAATATCACCCCCTTTAGATGTTTTTATTTATTTGGTTTATTGTTTTACAGAAATCTCATCATTTTAGCCTTGTGCTCAGATTTAAGAGTGGAGGACAAGTTAAACCACACCAGCAAGGGTGTGAGACCAGTCCTTAAGGTAGCCTGCCATCAAAGAAAACATCTACCTTCTATTTAGGGTGATCTTATGTATCTGAATATGAATTATTTGCATTCTCACACACTGTATCTAAATTCCGCAGAATTTCCAGTGAAGCTACTATTATTTACGCAATTGTCTGTTTTCGTTGTCTTCCAGTAGATTAAAATAAGGTATGAGATAGTTGCTGAAGTGCTGCCAAGTTTCTCTGCACAGTATGTGACCCAGAAGTCCCTGATAGAGAACGAAGTGCATTGCACCTGCTTCAGAGTAGACATGCAAAATCAATGATGCGTTTTCCCATCGGTCATAACACAGACGCTGAGCCACAACCCGATTTGCATCAAAACAAACCATCTTCAGAGCTGGAGAAAAAGTATCGGCCTTCATGTTCAGGTGGTTGTCGGATGAATGTGGTGGGACATTTCCGAGCAAAGCTGCACGCCAGCTGAACGGGAAATAAACGTGTTGATTTTCAATAAGATTTCATGTGCAACAGGTTCAATTTTAGTCACGTGACCAGAGCCGTGGCCTTCCTAGAGCCGCTCTAAAGCCCAGCTCTGTGGCGTGTAGAGCTTATGGTGATCCCATGGACAGATAAACCAGTCTCTGCTGTAGAGCTCCTTCAGTTTTGGCCTCTTTGTTGCCTTTCCTATAGTACTGTCCACGTCTGGTCTGTAAGTTTTTGGGGACTGCGTCACGTAGCCATAGCATAAATATGTGAATGAACCCCCTCCCTCTTCTGTACAGACGTTGTGGTGCCAGACAATGCAATTTTCTGATCACCTGTGGTATTTTAAAAAAAACGAACTTTTGATGCCCTGGAGAGCTCCTTGGTCCATGGTCTTGCTTGGTGGTGTTGCAGACTGCAACCATTCAGAGCAGGTGGATGCTGAAGTCATGTGACACTTGGGTAGCGCACAGGTGGACCTTATGTAACTGATTATGTGATTTCTTGAAGTAATTGGTAGCAACAGATCTTATTTAGATGTCTTATTGCATCATGCACCAATGTTCAGATTTTAGAATTATTTTTATTTCTGCTTTTCATCTTTTGTATGTCTTTATTTCCTGGTGGCTCATTGCATTAAAAATAGATAAATGAATAGTTGTTGAGAGATTTAATCAGAAACTTCAGGCTTTCAAAGGTGCAGGCATCTTCTAATGTTAATAAATGGACCGTGTTCCTGATACGATTGCTGTGTTTAGATGCTGAGACGTGAACCCCATTTAATTTTGCAACACTGTTTACAAAACACTTTTGTCAAACACACTTTCTCCCCATTTTGTCAGATGAATGTGAGTTCACC
>JBAMHT010000022.1:20794669-20808082 GCA_037177075.1 Craterocephalus fluviatilis | reverse complement strand
GACACTCCGTTCAGCAGAGACAGGAAGCTGTGGTCCGCGCTGTGCTGCTTCCCCTTCTGTAGGATGGCCATCACCGCAGCCTCTGAGCGGCCGCAGGCCTGGAGGACTCTGGGAAACAACCCGGATGAATCTGACTCTGTCGGTGCATCAGCTGGACGCAGGATGACGTGAACGTTTGAGCCTCCAAATCCAAATGAGTTGATGCCTACGATGCCTCGTCGGACCGGTATAGGTCTGTCAACAACCTGAACCCGGCCGTCCGTTAGGGCGGGAATGTCAGGATTAGGATCATTGTAGTGAAGGTTGGGGGCCCAGACTCCTCGCTCCAAAGAGATTAACACCTGGATAAACAATAGCTGGTTACTATGGCAGCAGTAATGACATCACTCTAAACATTTCTATCAATCTCTGACACAGAAATCAGATTAATTTTCTGTGTTGGGGAAATCCTGGAATCCAGGTGATGTCTGGTCCTGGAGCAGGAAGGTTGGCCTACTCATCTTAGCCCATCAGATGTCACGGTGATGACATCACTACTAGTGTGAATAAAGAAGGTGATGAGTTTAATTATTTTTATTTCACATTAAAGTTAATCATATTTATCTTATTAATATTTCATCTTATATTTTATCATAAAGAATTTAATGAATATAACCTTATTATTTGTAGACTAACTATTCCACCTTTTCTTATTTTAAAAAAGACAAAGTAATTTTTTTTCATTCAATCATTCATTTTCTGCACCACTTATTTTGATTCGGGGTGACGGGGAAGCTGCACGGCGATTAACAGGGAAGGTATACCATTGACCGCTAGCCAGTCCATCGCCAGTCCTGCTCACTTTGAATTATTTTAGTTCTTACCTGGAAGCATTTCTTTTAAGATTTAGTCTTCCAGAGTTTAATAATTTAATCATTCTTGCCATTTGCAAAAATCACATTATTGCACAATTTACAATAATGTGATTTCTCTTTAAGAGTAAAAGGTAACAGAACTGCTACCAGTTTCAGTATCAATACCTATGAAAATGTACCATAAACTAATGATTTTCTATCAACAGGAAAAAATTCAGCCATGGAAAAAAAATGAAAAATGACTGGTTGTGACGTTCACCGGCTGCGAACATCACAAAACATCGAGCATGCTTGTGTTGTCAGGTGTAAGTCGTTTTGGAGATAAGAATAAAAAATTGTAAAAATACTTGTCTTCTGCCCCCTGGTGGACACCTTTATCATTACAACAATGTCAATGTGCCATGAAAATGTGTTAGAAGAGGTTATGTTGGGGGCTTGAATGGTTCTTTTTTCATCCGGCTTGCTAACCTTGACCAGTGCAGCCAGACCGGAGGCTGGTTCTGGATGACCCATGTTGGACTTGGTGGAACCAATCAGCAACGGTTCTTGCTTTGATTGACAGAAGACACCCACAATACCGTTTACTTCCTGTGGGTCTCCAACCTGTGAGTAAAGAGAGAGGAGGAACTTGTTCATCGTTCGTTCATCCACCATCTGTGTCAGATGAGCGGGAATGAAAACAGTTTGTTCCCAACCTTTGTTCCCGTGCCGTGAGCCTCGATGTACTCCACCTGATCAGGACTTATATTCACCTCCTGGTACAGAGAACGAACCAACCTCTGCTGCATCTCACCTGAAGGAAACGTTACTCCTGGGAACCAACAGGAGAAGAAAGGAAAGCAGTGTTGGAATATTTCAGCCGTACCTTGATCTAAGAAGAACATCCATCAGTCCATCCTTAACACCACGATTCAGAGAAAAACAACCAGTTAATGCAGCAAGACTTCCTGTGATGTGTTGATTAGACTGAGTGAGTGATCACACACCACTCATCTTAATTCTGACTGACGGATGGCAGTGAAGCAGGAAGAGAAGAAGAAGCCACGCCCACCAACAGATGATGTCATCATCACTTCTGTAACAGCTGAAGGAATTTGCAGCAGCTCTTAGGATGGCTTCTGTCATGCATTGTGTTGAGCTGTACTGTGTGGGTGTGTGTGTGTGTGTGTATTATAACAGTGCTAAACAGTTGAACCTGGCTAAGGATCCAGGTGGCCTCTAACCAGTCTGATGGCAGATAACTTACGACTGTACTGCCTTTTCTTTTACTGTTGTTTAACGTTTCCACTGCATAATCAATACATGTGTGGTTTTCGGAATGATATAATTTTGTATATTTTTAGAGCCTAAACCGTAGCATATTGTACTTCCTGGATGTGCATTCAAGATGCTACCACCAGTCAGCCACGGCTTCCGTAATCTCATGTATGTGTGATATGCAATGTGCTGCACTTTAGCTTATAAATATACCAAGTCACGTCGTCTTGAGTTAATTATGGACTCTACCGACTCAGGATACTTGGATTACATTGGACGAGCAGTATAGCAGGAATATTGTCAAGTTTCTGTGGAATTTTATGGACCTTTTTGCTCATGCACTGTTCAACAACACTGTAACAGAATTGATGGAGAACAAAAACCTCCCCACATCTCCGGCTGCATGATAAATATCAAGAAAGTGTTCCAGAGTTTTAATCAGCATGAGGGTAGGTAGAAAATGAAGGCACATCATTCTGAGGGTGAAGTATTCCTTTCAGGTTGTGTGCCTTACATGTAGATAACAAGCTGATAAAACATTTACACACTGGATGCTAGCTGGGTCAGTGGGCGTTGGCTCTGGACCGGGTGGCCAGGCCATTCTTGGGTGGGCCAGTTGGGGGTTCCAGGCTCTGGTGCCTGGGGGTGCCCCCTATTATGGGGGCTCTCATTGGTGATTGCTCTCATTGTGTTCTCTGTCTATTCTTTCTCTCTTTTTTGTTCCCACTGTCCTGCGTGTCTTCCAGGTAACCCAACTTTCATACACCTCAATCAAATGAATGGCTCGTTTACAAGCTTGCAAAGAACTTGATGAGAAAGTTTAATCATCTGAATCAGGTGTGTTGGAGGAGGAACACATCCAAGACATGCAGGGCAGCGGGTCCTGACGACCGGAATTAAGAAACACCAGCAAATACCATGAATAACCCATTATTCAGAGCAAATTACAGGGTTGATGACAGCTGTAAGACACAATTAGATCACAGATTTTGTAAATCAATGATGCAATACATCAAGGTGGACGTATAAAAATCATCTGGGTGAGGATAAGCCATGTTTGGTAATGTACAAAATGCAGACACCCAGGTCCTGGTTCGCACATTTGTTGCCTGTACTTTTGATGCTGGCTGAATACATGCACACTGCTTGCACCTTACTGTCTTCAGGCAAACTTTTACTTCAGACATCTACTGTTTCTCACATTGTTAAACACCAATTTTGATATTTTTGGACCTAACAGACCCCCAAACAATAAGGGACGTTTAATGTACACATTTTCATAATTTCAACGTATAAGTTTTCCTGATGGAGAGCAGATGTGAAGAAAACACCTAAAAAATAGGAGAAGCTAAATTCAGATGCTTCCAGTATCATTACATCCCTGCATCTTACTGTAAAACACAGAGTTTTAAATGTTGGTACATAGTGACATCATAAGTTTGCAGCTGGTTTTCTCACCTTGCTCTTTGTGTCCATCTGTGTTGCTTCCTGCATTGATCACGGTGCCGTAGATCCGTTTAGCTGCTGATCGCTTGGTTAACAGAACTGCCACTGCTGCTTCAGAGCGACAGTATCCGTTGCCTGATAGGAAAAAGACAAGAAATAAATCACAAATAAAATAAACAACTAATTTTTAAAAATGTTAAGTCTTTATCTAAATTCTATACAAAAACAGACCAAAGGTCTCCTAATCTCATTAACCTATATTTTATTCCTAATAGAACATAAACCACTTGTGTTGAAACTGAGACATTTTACCATTTCATGGAAGATATGAGCTAAATTTGAAACAGTAACGCATTTCTTATCATCCGATATCACAGAGATTCAGACATTAAGACAAACTCTGTCTAAAAATTGTAGACCAATTTCAGAAAAATGTTTCTCAAACTTTGAAGATCCCACCATGTGTATAACATCATAAAAACAGTAACGTACTGCATTAATTAAGCTGTTTCCAATAGATGTTTTAAGAAGCTGTCCTATGTGATTTTTTTCACCTGAAGAGTCAAAGGACTTGCAGGTCCCATCAGGGCTGAGCATGCCCAGTTTCATGAACTGCATCGACGTGTTTGGCTTCAGCAGCAAGTTGACTCCGCCCACCAGCGCCGCATCACAGTGGCCCTGACGAATGGCGTGGAAGGCATTTTCTAGAGCCAACAAGCTAGAGGAGCAGGCTGTGTCTATGGCGGTGCTGGGGCCTGGGAGATAAAAGGAAAAGGAAACATTTAATAGTACAGGACAAGAAATTAGACTAAAAAAAGAGGATCTGCTGAGATGTGAGACACATGGAAAACTTCCAGATTTATAAATCCCAGCCAGCATGTCTGCATTGTTCAGATCACTGATGTTAAAACCTCAGAGCAAACCACAAGCTTTGGGAGGAAGTGAAACCCCACGTCTGAATGAATCCTATTCAACAATTTATCCCCATCAGACTGTCTTCAGCACATTACAAAGGAAACTATCTCATCCCTGATCGAGAGCCTGGTCTGGTGAGCTTTTTTATCCTGGAAAAAGAGAAACGGCTGAGCCTAAAACCTGACACCTAAATCCTGAAACCTGAAAAAGCTGCTGAACAAAACAAAGTCTTCAGGGAGGGAGACGGCACAAAAAACTAGTCAAAACAATGATAAAGAAGAAGGACATGAAGTTAGAAAGCAGCTCCAGCAGGAAACAATGTGAGGGATGTCTGGTCAAAGCTAGTTGACTTCTGTTTAACCCTTAAAACTCCAAGTTATTTTTAATGGTAAAATCCATAGGATCTGAATACTTTTAATCCCAGTCACTATGGCAACATGTTTGCAGGACAGCTTCAGTTGTCAGATTATGGAGGCTGAAATTATGTAAAAGGAATGCATCAATAGACTTGGCACCATAAAGTCCAACCAGACAAGAAAACAGAATCTATTACTAATTACACAGATCAGCAGCGACTGAGACTTTTCAATTCAGTTCTACTTTATTGATCCCAAATGACAACTGAGTTTAGGGCCTAACCACCAGGCAGTAGCATAAAACAAACACAAGCAACACAACATTAGTACGATATTCAGGTGCTCTGATGGTGACTATCAGGTGCCATGGAAAGAATAAATACTAAATACAAAAAAAATGATAGAAAATAAAAACATTACTAACTACCTCTATATGCTGCCATCGACATTGTTAAACAATATGATGGCAGAAGGAATAAAGGAATTTTCGTATCTGTTTGAATTTGCATAGCTGTCCCCAGAATTTGTGGATCGGGACTTGATCAGAGCGGCTCCCAATCCATCTGACCACCTGGCTGATTCTACGTTTACATGTATTCTCTCAAGTCTTGGCATTCAGGAAAAAAAATATTCTCTGTATTGGGCCGAGTACAGATCCCTGGGCGACACCTAAAAAGGGCATCTAGTTTGAAACTTATTGGTACTGAAACACACAATAGAAACTGTTTACATATTCACATTTTTTCCTCATTTACAGTTATTTATCTACTGCTTTTCCCACTAAACCAACCACAACTGGGCTGGAGCAGAGAAAACATCTTCTTGGTTTTATTCCAGCCATAGAGGAGCATTACTGTATCTTACTTCTTTTCAAAAACACAAAACTTTCTGCTCACTTCTTGATCTTTGGCTGCTCCTGATTATCCATTACCCTCAATTTAAGCTCTATGATTGGTGGAAAGTTTGACATAAAGTGGTTTTGTCACCATTTCCAGGTCAAAAAGAAGTCTCTAGGCAACATAGCAATAGTGATGAAAGTCTAATAAACACGAATCGCTTATTGTAAATAGACACAATATGTTGTAGGATTGTAAACCTCCTCGCGGAGATCTGGTAAAGTTTTATGGGTAAAAGTATTGTTCTCTTTTGTTCAAGACATTTAGATTTCCAGAATGATCTGTGTGAATGTACCTCTGAAGTCAAAAAAATAGGAGAGTCTGTTGGCTAGCATAGCCCGCTGGCAGCCCGTCATGCTGTATCCCAACAGCTCCTCTGGATCTCTGCTGAAGGCCTCACCAGCTTCAGAACCGCTCACCCCGATGTAGACCCCTGTCTTAGAGCCACGCAGCGTGCTGGGATTCATTCCTGGAGGGCAACCGGAGGGTTTACAGACCACACTAAATGACAGTGGGGGAAAAAGGCTTCATTAACTTTATCTCTCTTCATGTTTCTTCACCTCCATCCACAATGGCTTCATAGGAAATCTCCAGCATCAGACGAAGCTGCGGGTCCATGGTGTTGGCCTGCTTTGGGTGGACTCCAAAGAAAGATGCATCAAAGTGGCTGATGTCCTTCAGTTTCCCATTCCTCTTTGGTAGACCATACAGACCTAAAGAGTAAACAGAAAGATTCAAAATCAGAAAGTTCAACGTAATTTCTCACAAACGGTGTGAAGTGTGTTACTCCATGAGCAACTAAAGGCTTCTTTTATTCCTGCAGTGTATTTCAGCCCCAGGTCAAAATATCTGTATCCAAACAGTTGGAACCGAACCAAGTCTGACTGTGAATGTGGGTGTGCTTTCTCTTCACATGGCAGCAGATCATTCTTGACAGCAGGGCGACAAAATTCAGGAGTTTCAGCTAAACACACCCATATTCGTTCAGTTTGTTTCAAAGCATGAACCTGGACTTCATCCGCCATTGGGCCTGTTCCAGATCTGAAAGTCGAATATAATGAAACTCTGAAAACTGGGTTTTCTGTTCTAGAAATCAAGCCAAGTCTTATTCCAAGTCTGCTACCATGGTTATCTTTTTTCCTTATCCATATTTCATGCCATGGCACCGTTTAGTAGTCACTTGGATTCTCCAGCGATACATATCCAACATGATACAGCAGGCATATGAGACGAGATCACAAGATAATTTTACTTTACAGTGAGATACTTTTTATTTATGTACATGGGACCCTTATTTATAATGTTGGCAACACAGAACCTTTTAGAAAGACAACTGTGTATCAAGTCCTCACACAACTGAAATTATAATTCCATTCATTTACATCTCTTGGAAAGAAATTTATTGTTGGCCTGATCCCAGCAAATGGCGTCTCCCCTTAACCCCCTTCCTCCTCCTTTGATCAGGAGATAAGTCTCAGTTCTTACCTATACATAAGAAAATCTGCTTATTGGGTGTGAGACATGTACTGAACGAGTTAAAAAGCATTTGTCCTGGGGTTAAAATCACTAAATGTAGAAATAACCACTGTGTATTCATTTTGTAAATCATCCATCCATCCGATCAGTTGATAGCTCTGCCCCTCTCTTTACTCCGAGTGGCCAGGAATAATATTCATGATATCAATTATGAAAGTAACAAGTATCTTTTACTCAAACTATATTTTATATTAAATACTGTTTAACTTTTAGTCAAGTATATTTTTAGATAAGTACTCCTAGTTTTAATGAAAATTCAAGCAAATATATTTTTTTTTTCATTTATAATTTTCAGTTCTTCTTCCACCTCTAGTTGGTGCAGCAGTTTGTTCAGCTGTTTTGCTGTGGAAGCACTAAGCTGTCAATCACCTCAGCTACAGCACCCGGGTGGGGTGATGGACAGAGCTTGTCTCAAAAGAGGGAAAATAAAGGTTAAAGGAGAAGGAGAAGGAGAAGGAGAAGCAGAAGCGCTCTAGTAAAGGCCGGATTTAGTCAAACATTATCTTTTACATTTACAACAGCTTTTACATTTCACTGAGATATAACAAAATGCTTCAGAGTGGGAATAAAGCCACCTTTAAAGGGTTAGAATAATTTAAATCTTAAATATTCTGTAGTTTTGTTTAAGACTGAGGTTAACTGGAAAATTTAAAACAAATAAAAATTGAATGATGTTAATATGCACATTTTTTAAATAGTGTTTTGGAAGAGGACTTGTTTGTTCCCTAAGAACTTGAAAGAGTCGAAAATTATAACTCTGTTACTGTAAAACAAACAAAAAAATCCAAAACTAAGCAAAAAAACAAAAGCATCTTATTTGTAGTTCAACCCATTTGCACTCAATCCATGATAAAAGAATTAAATAATTTAAATAATTAAAGAAAAATATTCAGCCACCCACAATCTTATTATATGAAAATTAATTCATTTTCTGTTTTAACATTTGAATAAAAACAGTTATATGGTGTCATTAAACAGGCATTTAAAGAGACATTTGAATAATCACATATTTTGTCATTTCTATTAGGACTGAAGTTGAGTGAACAATGTGAACAAAAAAGAAGAAAATAGGGGACCATCATCGTCTTAAATCCAGAACAGATGCGGATCTCTGACCTGGCTTCCACCGTCGGTCATCCTCCGTCACCATGTCAATGCCATTGATGAGGTTTTCCCAGAATTCCTCCAGGTTGTTGGACTCTGGCAAGCGGCCAGATATCCCAACAATGACGATCTCCTCCATACTGACGTCCTGTGAACAAAGAGCGAAGGGCTGGGTTTAATGTGGGAAGACAATCATGAATGACTTCACCGAAGGGACTTTTTCTGTGGATGTCCCACGCTGGCTGGAGATGTGAAGGTCTGTTCCTCTACACAGGCTTAACCATGTTGAAGTAATTAAAGAAACCACTTCAAGCTAGTTTAACTCATATATACTATTATCTGATAGCTTCTAGGCTCCAAGTCATGGACTGCCTCAGGGCTCTTTCCTTGGACCAATAATTTGCAAAGAGTTGTTCCAATACCAGTGTCGGACATGCCTCCAATACTGCCCCAAATTCTGGTATCGGTATCGGCGAGTACTGAAATTCAGGCACCAATTGGATACCACATCATTTATGAAAATAATAATCTATTTACTGATTTGCTCTATTAGCTCTGACACAGTTCTTCTTCATTGTTCTTAAAACAGTTTCACTGTGCCGCCGATAGTAATGATGTCAGCGGTGTGGCGATATTTCACACTGGATTTTCCCATCAGTAAGACTGCATTTGAACATAAATGGCTTCAGTTTGCTCGATTCATTTGTGTTTTACAAAGAGTTTAACCTGAGCCGGGCCATACCACAATGCTAAGCATATCACAGTCATGCAGGTATAATATTACATTTGTTTTATAATATAGTGGTATCGGTACTTGGTATCGGCCAATACTCATAGCACAAGTATCGGAATCGGTATCAGGAGAAAAAATGGTATCGGAACATCTCTAACTGAGCATACAAATTACGTTCATAAATACTTCTACATGAAGCATGATAAAACCAGTTTGTCACTTAGATACAAAATGTCTTAGCTCCGGTTTGTAAGGTATTTATTCCTGCTTCCATGACACAATTTGAAAAATAACAAAATGATGAATATCTTCACAACTTTAAAGGACTATGTGTCTTGGTCTCAAAAGAAAGTTGAGATATCTAGCTGTTTTCATCTGGGAATGTGTAAGGAAGTTCTCCGAATGAGTAAAGAATTAAGGATACACTGAAGAAACCTGACCTGCTGATTCCAATTTCAGTAGACATAGATTTTTTTCTTTATTTTAATAACAGACGGTAGCTAAACAGCTTCAATGTTCCAACGTTATTTTATTGAAAATCAGTAATATTCGTGAAAGCACACAAACTAAACAGCAGTGTTCTCATTTATAAATGAAAATTTTAGTCAATGCGGTATGTTGTATTGGACATTTTGTGGTCTTACCAAAACTTATTTCAGCCTTCCATTAAGTACAAGTTGCAAATCTTTGCTCTTTATCTTGCTGCATAAAACCTGACGATTTCACATAAGGATCGTCCCATCACCAACCCCCACAAAATTAAGGAGAGCAATGCCAATCGATCAGTGCATGCACCCCAACTACGAATGCGTAAAGTAATGTTTGAGGAGGAACTGTGATACACTAGATGGTAAAACGGTTTCCAGGTTTAATGCAGGTAAAAATGTCATGAAGCCATCAGCCCGTGTTGATGATTGACACCTCTATCAATGGTCAGAGTCAGGAGAATCCAAGGATAGCCCCCCCACCACTGTCACTTATATCAAACAGTTCTGCAGCCATGGCAAGCATTTGTGTCATGTGAGGGAGTCCCAACAACTGGAGAAAGATGGATTAACAATAAGAATTTATTAACAAAATCTTTGGCTTAGGAAATGTCTAAAAATATCAACACGCAACACCTGACCCCACGGCTCTGTGTCATCCACACACTCTGTGGACTTTGTTGACTTTAGGTGCTGAACAGATGACTGCCAGTCATCCTGTAAAAAATGGAATCGTCTCATATTTAGAAAAATATTCTGCTTTCCAGATTGAGCTGAAAAAGATGTGATTTGTCTCCTATTCCCATGGGAACAAAAAATACTGTCAACAAAATAAACGGCAGCCTCATACTTTTTTTTTCTACCATCAGGCACGGGGAGAGTTTGGCTGCTGCCATGCAGATACCTGCAGGAAGCAGGTCTAACCACATCTCTACATTTGTGAGATTCGGATGCTTGGAAGAGTCTTTTAGCTGAGTTTCTCCCTGTAATGTTGCTACATGTTAGCATTGCTGCTTCCTGGTGTCTTATTTTGCTGCTGCCCCTTCTCACTGTTTGTTTGTTTTGCTCCTTTCTCACTTTCTTATTCCACCTTACATTGAAATGTTTGCTTTTACCCCATTTTAAAGGTGTGCAATGGAACTCATGGCTTTAAATGCAATCCATAAGGTTTAGTTCTTAAAATTACTTTTCGATAACTTCGAAGCATTTCCTTTAGGGATGCAACCAATTAATCAATTATCAATTAATTGTTGACAAGAAATTACTCGATTTAGATAAATTAATTGCAAATGAATCGCATTTTGAGCTGTAATTCCTTGCCAGCCCCCATGAGGGCGCTTGATGCCAGAAGTCCTTGATGCACATGTGGGAACACACAGGAAGCTGTCCTCTGACCATTGACATAATAATTTATTATATTAAATCACATTTATAATTATAATCAAACTAATAATATCTTTGTATGTACTGTTCCATTTGTCATGTCCTCTGCTGTTAGGAATGATTATTTTATTAAGGAATATGATTTGGATTCTCATGGAAAGGAACCTTCTGATTCTGAGGGAAATTCAGCTTCTCAGAAAAATTTCTACTTGTCATTGATCGATAAGATGAAACCACTATCAATTCATGAATTACCTGATAATTTGATTCCCTAATTTCCGTTATTATCATGAGATTTTTTTTCAGCAGCTATTTAACCGTATATGTCATGTAATTGTACTCTTCCTGGGGTCTTTAGGCTGGCCTGTACCGTCTTTCTGGTGCTGATCGCACGGTGAAAGAGCTGAAGGAGAAGTTTCTCCGTAGCAAGACTGTCCCCGTGCTCAGCAAGGTGGATGATATCCATGCCATTACCGGCCTCCTCAAGGACTTCCTGAGGAACTTAAAGGAGCCTCTGCTCACCTTCCGGCTCAACCGTACCTTCATGGATGCAGCGGGTATGTGTGTGTGTTTCCATATGAGACTAGTCTGATGTGGAGGACTTCTAGTAGCGCCTCAAACGATGCTGCAATGAAACAAAGGGTTAATGCAGGTTTATAAGCACTACCTTTTTGTTTTTGCTATTAGTTCTGTCTATTCATTAAAATATGAAGTCAATTTTTTTTATTTTTTTTTTGGCGGAAAAATTAACACAATGTCCTTTTTTCCTTGGCTTTCTGCTGATGAATTTCTATGATTTTCTACAGAAGTTTCAGATGATAACAGCAAAGCTCTGATGTACCAAACAATCAGCGACCTGCCACATGCCAACAGAGACACACTGGCCTTTTTAGTCCTTCACCTCCAGAGGTCAGCACCACCTGCCTTCTCTAAACATAACAATGAGATTTGACGTCTTTAAAAATCACTGCTACATCCTGGGATTTTCCTTATTTTAACTCTTGCACAGCGATTCTTAATTTTTCTGATCCCCTCTGTACTGGAGCAGTCATTAGTTAAAAACCAGTAACATGTTATATATGTTGCATAATCTTGCAGAGTTGCAGACAGCTTGGACACCAAGATGGACATCAGTAATCTGGCTCGAGTTTTCGGTCCAACTATTGTTGGCCACGGAGTTCCCAATCCAGATCCAATGACAATCCTCCAGGATACCAAACGACAGCCAAAGGTAGGTCTTAGAATTTTTCATGTTTCTTGTACATGCCCTAAAATTCTGCTCATTTGCTGTGCAGCTTCTCAATCAGCCTCATACATATTAAAGACGAGCAAGTGCTGCATATGTTTAAAGAGCAACCATCATTCAAAGAAACCTGCGGTCTGATGAATAAGTCAGTCAGTAATCTCAACTTTTCCAGCATGCCACAAGAATGATAAAAGGACCGGTCCTCATTAGGAGGAAGAGGACCGCAGCTTGTCCCCGGCACGTCTCCATCTGAAAGCCTTTTATGACTGCTGTTGCCACTTCTGTAATACTTACAGCTGATCCAGGCAGTCTTACGCAAATACCTGTGTCTCTGAAAAATAAAGCTTTCTCATTTTAATGTGTTTTTTGCTGCAGGCATCAATAGAATATGTAATTTGCCCAGTGGTGGCCAGCCTTTTTCTAACTGTAACATCCATTTCATTTTTATGCAATTCCATCAATGTGAAAGCACTGCTCTGTATCCGTTTTGCCAAGTGAATACTTCAATTTTAAATAAGCAGCTAATGAAAACACATTTAGTCTGGTGTTAATGGGATAAAAACACCTCTCCTGTGAATTCTTCCTGTGCAAGAAAGCAGTTTGAATTCAGTACAGGAATCCACAACATGGGAAAATGAAATGGCCTTAAGCTTGAATGTATTTTCAATTCGGTAAGATTTTAGCCAAAGCCCAGAGACTATACATAAGTCTTTGATCTTACATTGTTAAAAGTTCATATTTGTTATTCTAAACACCTTGTCAAAATACAGAACCATAATGTGATAAATCAGGATTGCTGTTCAGCAGCACCCAGTTTTGTGAGACTAAGCTTTCACTTTTATCCTCAACCGGCAGGCTTCCAAAAAAAAATCCTCCAAACTGTGATGTTCCACACCAAGAAATCATCACAGTCTCATGCAGTTTTTAAATAATTCCCTGCTGTCTAGCTCAAGGCGAGCTGAATCAGTCAAACAATGCTGGAAAAGAATGAGGCAACGCACTGAAATAATCTCCTCTTTTGAATTTTGTTTTTAATTAATCCGTTTCTCTATTTAGGTGGTGGAGCGTCTCTTGGCTCTGCCAGTGGAATACTGGGGCCAGTTTGTGATGGCGTCGAATGCAGCGCCGAACTTGGACCATTTGATCATCGAGAATGCAAACTGCTATGCCACCCCTGAAAAAGGTACCTGTCCTCTTTGACT
>JBAMHT010000022.1:20739850-20752455 GCA_037177075.1 Craterocephalus fluviatilis | reverse complement strand
CCGTTTTGCTTCAGTTTTTTGGACCAAGTTTACGCGTCAGAAACCTTCACGTCCTGCAAGAGTGGCAAGAAAAAGTTATTTTTTTTGTAAGAAAGGTTCAGCCACTACACTCATGAACCCTTGAAAGAACAAGCAAACCTGCGAGTTTCTGTCATGATGTTCTTTCACAGAGCACAGAAACTGGCCTGAAAAGACCCCGCACAAAGCTTTGAAAGGTTTATGATATCCTTGAAGTTTTTCTGGGAGACTTCAGAGATCAGGGTGTGTTTGGAGTTGGCAGGGTCTCATGCACCATATGAAGACTCACTCCTGAGTTTGATGTATTGTCTGTAAGTATTCGGTAATCCACATGTTGACACAGCAATGCGATGCATTATTTAGTGCCTTAGATGTCTTTTACTTAGAGATTTTTACTCCAGCGTGCCAAAATTCCAGTTTTCTCTGTGTACAGTCAGTCCTTGGTCAGTCCTACGTAAAACCAGCACATAGATTATTTTATAAGCTTCCTGTAACCTCTGACCCCTACAGGAGCCAGGCAGGACATATTTATACATCAGAGACAATTCTTCTAGAGGAGGAAAGGGGAGCAGATTCTGTGACTTTGTTCAATCTTTTCCACTATTAATTCAGATTTGGCATCTGGTTCGAAACAGATAACAAGTTGAAACTATGGCCGAAAGTGGCTGATAACCGTGATTGTGCTACTTTGGCCTCGTTTTCCTGGATATCTGCCACCTGTCAATCAAAAGGACACGCCCCTAATTATGTGGAATTTTAGGATTAAATAACATGTAAAGGAATGAGTCAGAATGTTTCCCCCCCCCCCACATGTGTCATGAAGGTAAAGCTGAGCTTTTAAAGCTAAAATGGTTTTTGCACCAGGCTGTAAACATGTTTCATTCTGCTGGAAAGTTGCTCTTTTTACCATGAGAGTCTTTGGGGACTTGCTCTGTTTTGCAGCAGCACCTAGTGGAGGAGGGGGGAACTGCTTTCATTTTTCTAAGCCAGAGTTGCCTCTTGCTTTTTCCTGATGAAAGTAGAGATATTTGATATTTAGGACTGAGTCAACGAGGCCTTTATATCTGTCAGATGCTTTTTCTAATTATTTGAATCAAGCTCACTGACATTATTATGAAAAATGATAAAAACTCATATCCACAAGATACTAATGCATAGCTGTTGTGTTATTGTTGCATGGGAACAAGAGGATTATATCTTTCCCACGCACTACTGTCCTGTAAGAATGAGTACATGTTTTTCTGTGTATGTCTTTGGATTGGCTCAGTAGAATAACAATAATAATGTTGTCTTGTGTTATTGCCCAAAGGGAGCATAAATATGTTTGCAGAGTGATTCATCGCACTCCATTAAAGAAAAGGCAAAATTCTTAATAATAATTCAAATAACTGGAGACTAAAAACAGTTATAATAAACATAAAATTGCTAAATTATAATTAAGTGAAATAAGGAATTGTTATTTTTATCTAATTGAGATGAAAAAATAATTAAAAACAAACAAAACAATGGAATGAGAGCAGGTATCTGCTGAGCAGGGGCCAGAATACCTGTTTGCAGGTGTAAAGTCTGATGGTTAGTTGCAGAAAACAGCTGATTGATGGAGGATTGTTCAGCTACACATCAGCTGATGAGGGACGGAGCCCAGATTCATTTATCTGCTATTTAACTTGTTTTTAAAATATATTTCTATCAAACCACAATTCAAACACAATGTCATTGAATTCTCTTTATAATTACTTTAGTAAGTTTCAGCTCATTTCAGTCACGGCTGGTTTTTCCCTCTTTAATGTGGGGTTAGGAGTCATTCTGCAGAGATAACAGAAACAGACGTGGTTATATCAGTCTGGAAATACTTCTGCTAAGATAAAGCCTAGTCACTTCTCCCATGCTGTGCCTCCAGGTACATGGGTCGGCATGGGCCGCCCCCGGGTCTGCAGCCCTGGAGGTCCCCCGCGGTGGAGCCCAAGGAGAACGGGATGGAGACCGGCTTCAGCGATCCCGCCCTGACTCCAGATGAACCCAAGTCCGAACCCCTGCCTGAGATCCCGCCGCTGCTCCCTCCTGAAAACGGGCTGAAAAAAAGCGTCCTGTACAGACAGCAAAGCCTGGTGATACTCACAGGTAGGACACACACACACACACACACACACACACACACACAACCTTTCTGCAGCCGTCAGGTTGTATCTTACATGTCTTCTTGCAGAACCGGAGCAGGATAAAGACTCTCCAATCTCCACTGTGAAGACTCAGGAGATTCTGCAGGGCAACGTGGTGAGGGAGAGCGCCGAGGGTCACGGCACCATCGAGTAAGTATCGATCCTCGCGCTTCGCGGTGGCCTGCATCAGCAGCTCCGCTCCAGGCTGAAATGTCAGCAAGTACTAATTACAACACTTTAGAACATGTTGCTGTAAATCCTGCAGTCACACCTCGCAGACATTAGGAGCGCAGGCAGCCATTAGGTCATCATGACACATCGCCTCCGTCCCCACCCCGGCCTGTCTGCTACAGTAGACATGGCTTACAAACCTCACTAGGAATGACCTCCTCATGTCCGACAAGTTGCACGCAATCCGACGCGTAGCTGGCCCTGCAGGTTCCCATGAGCGTCATCATGGGAATTTTCCTCCTGCGATGGCTGCTGTTTGATGTGGAGAGCCCGGCTGGTGCTCAGGCCTCAGGGCGGGGCGCCTGCTATTGTTGAACAAGACATGGGTGGAATTCTTTTTTCATGCTTCAGGTATTAGCAGCGGCATGCACACATGCATGCACACTTACATAAGAAGCAAAGAAAGCTGCACAGAAGATCAGCCGCTAGCATTTGGCTGTTGTTATTGTGGTCAAATTTCCTTCACAAATAAAGACATCTGGCACCGCTCAGCTGCTCTGTTATGTTAAGTTTACGATTATAATTATATAAATATTTTTTTCTTAGAATTTCTTAGAATGAATTCATTGAAAATGAGAGAATTCTCCATGTTTTTTCAGGCAATAACATCAGCTGCTTAGAATAAAAGATTTAAACTGTTTAGAGAGAAAATAAAAAAAATCACAGTGTAACTTAAATACATCAGGTCTCGTTCACCGGTATCTCATTAGAGAAAACTCCACAACGGATTCATGAATATGTTCTCAGCCTGTGAAATTATGCACAGCTCCTCACCCACACAGAAACAAAGTATTAAAGAAGAAAAAAAATAGATTTAAATGGATAAAAGACCAACATGCAATGGAGAAAAAAGAGAGGAGCGAGAGTGGTTATAAATAAATACCGTGTGAGAGTCGATCATTGATTTCCACTCTGTTCAGCTTGTTTAGATAGATAGATAGAAGGATAGATAGATAGATAGATAGATAGATAGATAGATAGATAGATAGATAGATAGATAGATTGATAGATAGGAAATTGTTGCCTAGCAGCAGCATTTCCATACAGAAAAATATAAACAACACACTCAATTAAAAAGGAAAATAACCAGGCATATGAATTACAGTATAAAATGTAATGTACAAATATACTCACTACAGACATGTATAAATAAGGAGTTATTATTATAGAGCAAAAAATAAAGTAAAATATGAATTGCAGTGAAATGGATAATAATCCACAATAGACCAGTGGGCATAAGAAAAACAGATGAAGTGCGCATGGACTGAGTGAGATGAACAGATTATTTAACCTTTATTGTACAGTTTGATGGCATGTGGCAGGAAAGGTTTCCGCTGTCTGTCCACCGTGTGATGGAGAGGGTGCTGATCATTGTCTATGATGGAAAATAACACATTCAGCATCTACCTCAGCTTCCTCAGAAAACAGAGTCTGCTCATCCCCTTCTTGAACACAGCTTCCGTATTTGACCTCCAGTCCAGTCTGTTGTCGATCACAACTCCATATCAGGCCAAACGTCTCCTCAAGACAGTGTAGTACTCAGTACAAACCAATAAACAACCTCAGATCATAAACAGCTGCCTGTCTGAAAACAATCTACCTGTTCAACTTTTATTATCCAGCTTTATTTAAATAGTGCAAATTCATGAAAATGTCATTAAATCAGCCCAGAAACGTATCATCTTGACTTCTCGTCGAATCGCCGCCATGAGTGTTTAAAGGTGGCAACCAGAAACAAACAGGAAGTGTGGTCGTTGCAAGCAGCAGATCAGATTCAGAATATTTATTGTCATTGTCGGAACAACGAAATTGCATTCGGGGCATCTTTACAGCAAAGTTGATAAAGTTAAGAAAGACCCCACACAAATGAGTAGCATGAATAACCCAGTACAACCCAGCAGCTGAAGTCAAAGCTAAACTTACATTCTCCTGCTGTGATACGCTGATAATTACTGGCTTAACACGTAAATCTCCGAGACGCCTTTTGGCTGTCTTTGGTCCGCCTGATTGTTTTTTATGTAAACATTCATGTAGAAGCAACACCCTTTTAATCCCCTTCACCATGGCAACGTGATGTTTCCAGGACAGCCTCAGTTGTCAGATTATGCAGCTACAATGATGTAAAATTAATGTTTCACTGGATATACAGTAGTGCCATACAGGAATTTGTTACTTACACTACACTGTAGAAGTATCATCATCAGTCTCGCAAGTCTTGGCTTTCGGGTTAAAAAATATTGGCATTTAAAAAAAATACATAGCAGAAACTATTCAGATATTTACATTTTTTCCTCATTTCCAGTTATTTCTGCTACTACAGTTTGGCAGGAAGTGGCTTCATCATCAGGTATATTAGCAAAATAGTGATGAAAGTGTGATAAATTATGGTAGATTTTAAACCTTCTGGGTGGGATAGGGTGTGCTGTCCAACACATCTTCCACTACACAATTATTCACAATACAAGCAACACCAATCAAAAGCCAGACATCACTAATAAGTCAATTGTACATGATTGTTATTTTCTCTCCTCTCCCAGGTCACCTCCCTGTCCATCCCAGCTCCACAGATCCCGTTTGCCTGGCGTGGAATTTCCAGGAGCTGCTGTCTATCCTCCGCTCCCACAGCAGCGTGGTGTGTTACATGGCGGGACACGCCCACGACGGCGGCTACTGCCGGGACGCAGACACGGGAGTGCACCACCTGACGCTGGACGGGGTGATCGAGACGCCGCCAGACAGAGACGCCTTCGCCACAGTGTCCGTCTACGCGGACCGGATGGTGCTGGAAGGGAGCGGGCGGGTCACGGACAGAGTGTTCACGTTCTCATCATCCCAACAGCAATAAAATCTGATTCACCGCGCGAAGATGGCTGTGACTGTAAACTGCAAGACCGGTGCTTACTCCAGGAAGTCTGGGGGGTTTGAGTCACTTTACAAGAAGAAATGCATCTTATAGTATTTTTTTCTCCTTGACCTTCACCTTAAGTTGCACTTAATATGGTTTTAATTAAACGAGCAGTATAAATTAATTCTTTCTTTTAAAAGGCCAAAAGGAAAAATAAAGCTTAATTACTGTAGAATATTTACTGCACTTTATTTAGAATCATTTCACAGTGACATGGAAGGTTAAATGAGATTTATTAAAAAATGTAAACAAAAGATATCATATCTAGTGGAAAAACTGCCTTTTTGTTTTTATTTTCTTGCATTTACCTAAGTCTTTTGCTGCTTATGCTCGGCAGAGCAGAGCTGCGAGGAACAGTTCAGTGGATTTGATTATTTGACGCATTTACTGCTGCTGTTGGGCGATAAGACAACAACCATCTGCTTTGTTTGCTATGTGAACTCACCAACATCAATAATAAAACCCTTACATTATACCTTTATGTTCAACTGAATGCTATGCTCACACTCATGCTTGTTACGATGTGTTCAGGTCACATAGGAGACCCCGATGCAAACACTACATAACCTCTGGCAATGTTTTTGTGTTCAAGATTATCATTATATAGGAGTAAGGAGGGATCTTTTTTTTCTTCTTGTAAATAAAGTGGACAGGATCATGAAGTGCTCTTACAAACACTGAAACTCAGAACGTGACAGACTTTCAGTCAGTAAATTAATTTCCTTTCAGCTCTATATATGACGGCTTTAGTTATGAGATACAAGATTTTACAATAAAACATTTTATCACCTTTAGGACTGTGAGTTTATTAATGCTGCCAAAGTCTGAGATAATGTTTACTCTAAATGCTGACTATTATTTTCCCTTCTAAACTCATCACATGGATTTATTTCAATAAATATTCCCATCCAGTGCACCAATGTTTCCTAGTCATTCATCTGACATCTCCTATTATTCATATCAATGACACTATCGATGCTCTTTCCTGATCAGTTCTACTACAGCAACAGTTTCCTGTGCTGTATTTCTACCTGTGAAGGCATATTGTTGTATGGTGAAAATGTGCTGTTTTGATGACGTTTCATGATCGGATCAGTTCTGTCAGCAGTTGTTGCAACACAAGTAGGACAACAGGAAGTTGTTTGTGGCATTTACATAAAATGGGTCTGCAACCTGCACTAGCAGCTCTTTGCACCTTCCACAATGGCTCGTAATAACGGTTGTAACCAGGTTGTAACAAATACAGGTTTTAGCAGTTTCTTTTCAAGGATATAATTGTATTTGGATTTCCAACATAATGACACTAAAAGTACAAGAAATATAATTTTTATATTTTTAGAACCCCTTATATTTGTATTGTCATTACTTTGTAAACTATGGACTTTAAAAATAAATAAATAAATACATTTAAAAAATCCTAAAAATAGACAAATAAAATTGCTTCCAACTGTAACATTTTATCGAAAACAAAAAGTTGTTTCTGTTTTTTTTTTAGTGTGCCTGAGGGCATAATTGACTCTTTAGATTGTAAAAGTTGCAAACCCCTGATAGAAAAAACATAAATGGATGCATTAAGGTCAATGTGGTCTAACAGTGACCACAGCTCTTTGAGGAGGAGCTGCTAACTCTGACTGTACCAAGAAGAAATCTGCTTAGCATAACAGACGATAATAACTTTTACTTTATTATATAATGTAATGCCCTTTTTTTCTCTTTTCTCATTTTTCATTCCACATTACCTCTGCACACTCCTGTCATGCTTGTAAAATTTTATGTCAAGCACTTTCAATGGTGTTATACTGTACATGAAATGTGGTTTGCAAATAAACTTCCCTTATTGTTAAGACATTTTATTCTATTTTAAATATAGCCATTTTTAGCTGGAAAGGTGAGCAGCAGAGATTAGTATTTAGATTGAAATATCTTCTCTGCTACTGCTGAACAAAATAAGCTGTTTGGCAAAATTTTTACTTCCAGGTCGATTATTTTTTTCAATTCCATTTAGTGATTTTATATCCATTCTTCATCCTGCATTTAAAGGGATAGTGTGTATTTTTTTACCCAAATATTAGTCTGATGTGAGTAATAATGGATGATTTCTGGTGTCAGCATACAGCGTTTGACACGTGTGCCCGCTCGGAGGGAGCTGCCCTCTTCACAAACCAGACATTGCAACTCTGTAGGAGCGGATCCGTCTCTCATGGGATCATGTGACCTGCAGTGCTTTGCCTTAAGCTCCTCCTCTATAAACACAGCTGGCTCTGCTTTGATCAACTTTTTCCTCCTCTTCCATCCAAAGTTTATCCTGGCTTAAGGTGAAAACGGTGTCTGAGGAGGCCTGGAAAAGAACAACTGTTGAATTTTGGGGGAAGTTACAGGTTTAGGCCCCATAAAAACCAAAAGTAACAGTGTCCCTTAAATGAAATCATGTGAAACCATGATCACATTTTAAAAGACTATTTAAAAAAGCTACTGAACTAATATAGGATTGAAATAAAGTAGACCCATTTGTTTCAATACCTTTATTGATCACTACCACTTCTTTTTAATTTTCTTTTTTAAAATTTGACACAAAATAACATTGTCATTCTTTCTTAACTCACTTTTCCATTGTAAGCCCTTGTGAATATTCAATTATGATATATCCTACTCAAAATTGTGAACACATTTGTGGAATACAAATAAAATTTCCTTACAAAGTATCAAATTTACTGCCAAGAAATATAGTTTTAACAAAGAAATGATCCACCGCACACATTTCTCTTAACTTTTTTACTAAGTTTATATTTAGCTTATTGAAGATTTTCGACAGCCAGTGAAGGCAGCAGCGACACAGACGTGGCCGTGGTGCAGCTGCTGCGTTCAAGTGGCGCAGTGTCCCGTCTGGAGGCAGAGAGGGCGAAGTTTCACTCTGCATTGCAGCCTGAGCGCTGCTGCCGCTGCCAGAACATAACAATGGCGACTCCCAGTCCGAACAGCAACTCCACAAGCTCCGGCAACATCGTAGGATCCACGTCGCATCAGTTTCACCAACAGACACAAAGCAGCAGCATGCAAGGTAGACGACGGCGGCCTTTATTTCACTGTTTCCTATCTCAACCAGAGCCATTGGAGTTAGTAGGAAAACATTGCTTGTGGCTTCCCAGAGGCATAAACACCACCATCAAGTTAAATTTAATTTACTCAGCGTTTCCGTTTGTAGCTTTCAAAATATAACACAGTTGCTAAACATTTGTTATACCACGCTGTTGCCATAGTTTTTAATTAGACTTACATGTACTACTAAGAAACATTTTTATGCCTTCATAAGAAATTAAACTTAATTGAGAATCATAAATGAGCTATTTCAACGTTCCAATGCGATTATTTTGAAGAGGTGTCTGCGCAACTTCCGCTAATACAACATTGTTCTTTGGTTAGCTTTAAATAGCTCAGGAGTGTACATGGCTACTGAGTTAGCAGTGATAGAGGAGCCCCAGCTGATTTCTTGAACTAACGGGGCTGTGATCGCTCATTCAGACGTTTTCATATCTACGCTCTCTTATCCTTTAATAGTCTCCGAAGTACATGAATATCACACCGTTGTCTAATAGATGCAGCTGATATTATTAGCGTAAGGCTGCTACAAGGAGCACAAGGCCCTACCCTGAAACTAGTTTCTCTCCCAAACCAGGCCACCTTTACACCACACTGCACCGCTGTCAGTGGCGAAGTCGTGCATTTAATTTTACATTAATCTAAAAATGGCTATTGTAATTCTGTTTAACTGCACAATTAAATTTTGTTAGCCTGAGTCGCCGTATTGTTAATAGTCCAGATTTCAGTGTAGTTTAACGTGCTAGCTGAAACCACACAGTTGTTATTTTTTAAACCTTGTGTTTATTTTCGTATTTTAGGCGTATTTTAGGTTTAAATCTTTGAGAAATTGAATGTTTGGAAATCTTTGAGCCAACACTTAAATCCATTATCGGACGGGAAATCAATCAAATCTTAAACCCAACTAATTCCAAGTCATGTTTGAGTCATTTTGTGACATACATTGATAAACACACGGTGAAAGCTTATTTACACCATGTTTATTTAGTAATAATAACTGTTTTTCATACAGTGGACTGTGGTAATGTACTGTATTGTCATTTTACTGGGGTTGGAAGCACATCCTGTCCAATAATGGATGTGTGGATGGTATCTGCTGGATAACAAACATCTTTTCAACTTAATGATTGCTGGAAACCTTAATGTAATAAAGTCATGCATCTTAGGGTCAGCAGATCTGAGTTGCATTTCCTTACTCTGTGACAGATTTCTAGTTTCAAATGTTTTATCTAAACCTTGCAGAAACCAACACCTGCTGGAGATGTCAAAATGAAACAGGTATTCATTCTTGTTCTACAAGGTTTTAGTTCTCTCCTAGAGGGTACTTTTTGTTAATTTTGTGTTTGTTTGAGCCAAATCTGGGCCACATTCCATAAATTGTTCCCTATCCACCATCTTTTACTGGTCTTTTTTTTTTGTTTCAGAAAGTTTTTTTTAATGTTTGTTTTCATTCTGTAAAAACCTGCCTTTTATCTTCTTATCTGCATGTTTTTCTTTTTTTTTCTCCTTCCCCACCTCCATATGGGAATGACCTGATGTTGACACAGTAGACAGACCCCTTTTGATGAGACACCATGAAGCAAACCACTGCCTGGAAGTGTGTGTATAAAAATGTGACTGTATTGGAGATACAGAACAGTTCTCAGTAAGCTGTTTATTGACTCAGTGCTGCATATAAACACAGAATCTCAGTGAAGTTCCACTGGCATATATCACCTCTCACGGTTTTCTTTTTTTTTTTTTTACTGATGCTTGCCACTTATAAACATTCTAATCTTTGTCTGCCACTTCAGTTCGTCTGGTATCACACACAGGCATTACATAGTGCAACAAAACACAGTTGTAGCACCACATGTGTGATACTCTCATGTAGTTATATCAGGAAAAAATAGGAAACACTTTTAGATAAACTTTTAGATAAGCCACTGAAAAGCTCCTATAAAATAAACACAACCTGTGGTTAATAAAGTGAAACAGAGTGCACTATGTCCATAACTGTGGATATGTGCATGGGATGACCTGATTCATTATATTAGATCAACAATCTGAAATAGCCCTTATAGTAATCAAGGCTTCCGGTGTGTTAAGATGAGGATAGTTTCCATTTATATGTATAAAATCCCATGAACACTCATGAGATTAGTCTGTGGAATGAAGACTTTTCTTTTCATTAATCCATAAACAACAAAGTTATTACAGGTTATATTAAATGTTTGACACATCAAATAACTTTGTTTTCCTTCCGTGCAGATCTACCATTATGTTTCAGACAAGATATTTAGTGTAAAGTGACAATATTGAGGAAACTTTACTATTAACTTATCATGGTGTTTAATACTGCGATTAATTGTGGAATTAAATAACCACAACATCCATAGGTAGCTCCTTGTCAAAAAAGATTGTTGCTTTACCAAACTGGGTTTCTGTGGGTTATAGACTGAATCATTTGTACTTAGTTTACACAGTCACACTAAAAGGACTCTCTTTCAAATAGATTGTTCTATACAAACAGTTGTCATTACAAGGTCGTCCACTTCAAAATAAAGAAAATATAGTTAATTTATAGTTCCAACTCTGACTCAATTAAAATGGCTCAGTACTCTAACTAGTTATGTCTTTTTTGCTAATATGCTCGTACCTAATTATGAGCTCATATGAGTCAGAAATATCACTTCCACAAATGTTGATAATTTATATTTGTATGAAGTATTTTCACAAGACACTGTTAGTCAAAGGAAGAATGAAAACTTAGATGTGGCTTGCCAGCTGGTTTAAAAAAAATGTGAAAAGTCCTAGTTGTACAGGCTCCCAAAGATCCCTTTTTTCCAATTCTTTTACTGAAAATAGATGTATTTACTATAATTCACACTGTTAAAAGACCAAGTTAGGTTAATTATCACAAAGAATTTTAAGCCTGTTTTTGTTTAGCCAAATAAGCTAATGTTGCTAAGGTTAAAAAAAACAAATGGTCCCCTATTTCTTTGATCTACATACTAAATATGGTGGAAATATACCAAAAAATTGCCATGACTTTGGGAGGAATAAACATTTATAGCCTCCCCATGATTTGACTTGGACTTCAGAAGTTGGATCTGGGAATTAGCAGCAGGAATTAACATCTTTAAAGTGTCAAGTCGGAACTAGTGAGTCTTCCCCAACTTTCCGAGTCTGATATATGACTTTAAGAGCTGTTCTTGTTGTATTTTTTATTTGGAACTTGGAAAATTTGACTTCTGAGTACAAATTGAATGCATCATTATTCCAAAGCTCTTGTTGACAGGCAAAGCAGATTGGTGTATTAATGCCAGCAAGTGGTCTGGAGGGTGGACCAGAATGTCTCCAAGAGCCAGAGTTGTCTAACCATTAGTTTCTCTAGTGGTGCTATCTGCCAGTTGAACATGACCAACTCCAAAGTTTGTGTGTTTATGTACCACTAAAAACTAAAAGACTGTTTTCTGTTCGTATAGTCCTGAGGTGATAACAACAGGGTTGGTTTCACCGAACCCAGTCAATCACAAGTAACGTTGATGCTTTTTTCTTTGGACTTGAATTGACTAAAACTCATTAAATGGATCCAGTCTTCATTCCACTGGAAATAAGATGCCCAGAAAGAAAAAAATGACATTACACACAGTTGCATAACTATGCAGGTAGCCTCCAAAATGCGGCACCTGTGTTAGCAGCCAAATCCCAGTCACAGCTTCCTGCCCGTCATCCCATTTTCAGCGCTCTGTTTTTGCTGGGATGTCTAAAGAAAGTGTCGTAAAATGGTTTTTCTTTACTTCAGGGTTTCAGATAAGCCTGTCTGGATTGCCCCAAAGTAAGCATTAGACCGGCACATGAAGCACACTGACCTCTCCTATTTGTGGGTACATCGGTAGTCTAAAGCGGTTTCCTTCTCCTCGCTGAGCCACGCTTATGCCCAACGCAGCGCCTACTGCTCACGTAGAATTGGGTGAAAGAGGTGAGCGGAGGGGCCGCTGTATACTACTGAGACAGCCTGTGTGGTGTTCTGGTAGTTGGGGCGTCTGTCCACTGTTCACTGCTATTAACCGTCACAAGACTATGTCATGGCCAGGAGAGATTCCTTCACACCGGGGCTTAAAGGCGAAGGGATGTTTGCACTCGGAGCTGTCGGACAGGTCATTGCCATGGCGACTCAACACTCAACCTCAGCATCTTAAATATCCGCCAAA
>JBAMHT010000022.1:20607463-20619330 GCA_037177075.1 Craterocephalus fluviatilis | reverse complement strand
AAGGCCCATCTCTTTGAAGAGCACTTTCACACTTAAAGTATCAACCTGACCCAGCACTAACCGCCTCATGCACTTACTAGAACTTGGTTCTACGAATTTTTGCATTTTTATGTGATTTTTACATAGGACTTGTTGGACACTTGTTCTCACACACACGCACATACGGCACTAACACACACACACACAAAAAACAAAAAACAAAAAAAAGGGGGGGGGACTTAGCACAATCTTAGCACTTGACATAACTACATCGATGACCAGCAGTCCACCTGTTTAAACTGTATCCTACTCCTTGAATTTATGCTTGTGTTTTTCTCTCAAATGTACGTCGCCTTGGATAAAAGCGTCTGCTAAATGACGGTAGTAGTAGTAGTAGTAGCTGTATACAGGCTCAGCCAGCAACCAGCAGATCATGCGAGAGTCTGGGCTGGTCCGGCTGCTGAGGCCCGGTACGGCCGTCATGGCCGACTGCAGCGTCCTTGTTGATGACTTTGTGTCGTAGAAGCTCTACAGGCCCCCCGTGCTCCTGGGGAAGGGCCCGGCACGGCGCGCCTCAGGCTGCATATGGAGCGCTGCGTTCACAGAGTGAAGGAGCACAAGATGTTTGACTCTGAGATTCCCTGGTTGGCTGTTCGGCAGCATCAGTCAGCTGTTCCCCGTCGCTAGTCTCCTGACTAACTATGAAAACGGGCCGCTGTGGATGCCTGGCCAGCGGCGTAGTTCCACACGCTCCTCCTGACTGTCAGCCGTTCCCCAGGTTTTCTCCAGATGGAAGTTTAACCCAAAGGTTGTTGGTTGGAATCCTGGTCCTGCCTTGCCGCTCTGGATGAAATTTTAGTAATCACTTCCAACATCCTCCTGGAAGATCAGACCGCGGGTCTGTTGCACATCATATCATGTTGCCATGGTATCAGTTACAGAAATAACAGCTCATTCACATTTATAATGCAAACCTCCACCGTCATCCTCCCAACCCAGACTTATTTATAATCCTGCATCCCACGGGGCCATTTGTGATCCCTCCCATGCTGCTTCTCTGCTGTAATATTCCAGATGATCACCAGGTCCTGTATTAAGAGCGACGTGTTACACGTCTCTAAATTGTTTTGGGGTTCATGAAAATGCTGAGCAATGTTCACTTTTCAAAGAATAAAGCAATCAGTTATTCTGTTTTATAAACCAGCCTAGTTGTTTAT
The DNA here is from genome assembly GCA_037177075.1 of Craterocephalus fluviatilis. NCBI lineage: Eukaryota > Metazoa > Chordata > Actinopteri > Atheriniformes > Atherinidae > Craterocephalus > Craterocephalus fluviatilis. The sequence goes on along the minus strand of JBAMHT010000022.1, from coordinate 20,618,134 downwards.
GATTTGGTTTTCAGTCACCAATATATCATGTAGATACAGTCTTCTTCTTTATCATTCTTATCATTATTCTGACTAAAATCAGCTGTATGTTGTCTCTCAGGGTTTACAGTGAAATCAGACACAACAGCAGGAAGTCGGTGCTGGGACGGGCTTGAACCATCTGAATCATAAACAAATAGTCAATAAGTTTTGTATCACTTATGTGGGTCATTATGGTTCATATTGTAATAGACTGGGATATATCACACCTAACTATAACAGCCTGTCCATCTTTGTTAGAGCTGCTGAATCATGCTTGTTATGATGCTGCTAGGTGAATCATGCACTGTAACAAATGGACTTGAAATGTACAGTTATTTACTGTATTGAACACAGTTAACTTAATATTTTAATTTTATAATTAATTTTACAGTGTTATATTGTCAAATTTACAAGAAAACCTCACCCATTCACAAAATCACAGTAGCCTCTGTATTACAGCAGATAATTAAAATAGTCAAAGGATAACTGTGAAAAAGATTACAGTAGCCAGTAAAGTACTGCAAATAGTAAACTAAGAGGCCCGGTTGGACCGGGGCTTGGCCCGCCCAGAGAAAGCTTTTACATCGATTGATCCTGCGGATGGGTGTGCTGGAATATTTCCCAGCATGCTTTGGGGCTCTGCTTGTACTGTCCTTGCTGCACCATGAGTTAAGTGTTTATGTGATCTCATGAGGACCCCCGTCCAAGATGAACACATTTAAGTACAAAAGCTTTGAATCTCTGAATGTTTGCATCGTTAAAGGAGATTTTGATCAGGAACAATGCAAAGGAAATTTTTCTCAGCTGTTATTTGTTCAGTAAATACATCAATTAATGTTAAAGCAGTATACAGTTGATACTACATCTACAGTAGACTAACTGTAAATGCAATCTAAAACACAGTATTTTATTGATAATTATTCTATAGTAAATCAAACATTACTGTAAATTCAACCTAAAACACAGTATTTAATTGAAATTTATTTTACAGTAAAGTATACTGTAAATATAACCTAAAACAGTATGTAATTGTTTATTATTTCACAGTTATACATAAAATACTGTAAATGGAACTACAGTATGTTTACTGTAAAACATATTCACAGTAATTACCTGGCTAATTGTTGCCAGTAAGTTACTGTGAATTTTAAGGTAAATTTGTTACAGTGTGCATGCGTCCATAAGGAGACCATACTCTGCACAGAAAGACAACAATCAAGGTTTGAAATGTGAAAATAACCTCAGAAACTTTACAAAATAATGCAATATTTTTTGCAATAATGCACATTAAAGTCGATTAAATCTAAAGGACTTTTCAAAGGAAAAAATTGTTGTCAAAAGGAACTACCTGGACATACATGTTCCTCCTCAGTTAAAGGCCTCGTCCTCAGGCAGCTGCATAGTTCAGTAAGGTGACTACCCGTGTTAAAATACTGTGTTACATGTCCATGTCACACAGAAGCGAGCAGATCTACACCAGCACATCCCTCCACCCAGGAGCGTCTCTGTCTCGCTCTGATGACAAGGGCCATGTGTGGAATTCTGTCCATTTTTTTCCAGGAGGTTATGAATAGATGTATATCTGAACATGTTAAAAAAAAGGAAAATGAATGAGTGTCTCTGAGATCTGAGTCTAAGTCGGCTGAGCGGAGACGAACAAGATACTGTTCTTTTCTTTTTTTAAATAGGTGTCACATAATCTTTAAAGCCTTTTTTCCCCCCGTTCCTGTGGCTCCAGATCAATGCGGTCTGCGTAATTTCACTGTTTTATAAAAGCACAGCTAATGTAGACAGGGCCTTCTAAGACGAGCGTGCGCAAGTCTCTGATCATTCAGTGTTTACCGCACGTCTCTGCAAACTCTTCGACTGCATCACTTTCTTTTGTTATATTTATCCAAGAGGGAATAATTCTGCATCTCGGAGTGTTTAGAGAGATCTGCTGCAGATAAGTGCAACGGGAATTTCAAGTGAATGATGTCATCTAAACCCAGGCATGCTCTTTCAATAGCTGTCCCGTGGACAGAGTTAGCAAAATATATATTTTTGATGAGTGCAGTTGTGCGCGGACTAATATGGAGATTAGATTATTTTATTGGCAAAGATCAAAAAGTTTGTGAACTGTAAAATATGTGCTCGTAGTTATGAGGTAGTGATTTTATGCAGCATGAGGACAGTCAAAACAGAAAATGAGACTGTTGGGCAATTAGAGTCAGGATGTAAAAAACATAATTTCATGGGAGTAACCCATTAAAATGAAAAGGAGTAACCTGCATGCTGTCACGGTTGTTTAATGAGCTCTGAATATTTGGAAAATAAAGGGGGGTGAAAAAAGGTCTGACGCGTGTACCGTAACATCTTATCTCCTTTGCTCTTTGCTTTTGTGATTTCTGTTGTATTTCCAAGACAAGCAAAGGCAGCGCCAGCAATATTCGATCCAGTTTGGATGGATCCTTATGAGAAGCAGCACCCAGATGAAGCCTCCGGGCCCTTAGGTGGCAGGAGTTTGGCCCGGCGTGGAAGGGGAGGGAGACAGGGGAGAGAACAAGGGAGGGAGCTGTGATGAAATGCGGCGATGATATTTAGGTAGTGTGAAAGAAACATCTGCGTGCTTTTATTGGTGTGAATGCTGTGAAAAGTGACCACAACTTAATGACTGTAGAAATGAGAGCAATGGAATGTGTGAGAGATTAAGATGTCACTCTGGAAATTAATTCAGAATGTTTTTCTTTGGACTGAGGTCCGAAAACAGACTGAAAGAACATAATGTCTTTTATTATCAATCAACAGCGTAATAAACAAAACAAACATTTTGTTTAATTTAATCCCAGACAGCCACTTCAGGCTCAAATTAAGGCAAATATTCATTTTTGTCTCTGTTTAACTCCCGTATGCACCCCAGACAAAAACAGTCTACGTTAAGGGTCATACATGTAAGTTTTATGAGGGGTAACTCAAGGGTTAATGAAACCTTAGTTTTAAATGTCTTCATCCTAAAACAGGCTTCAGGTTCAGACAAATAGGTTCAGAGTAATAAACTAAACAACTATTGGCAAATACACTATAAAATTATAAAGAACTCTTAAAATATATCGGCATAAAACAGTATTTCTTTTTAATTTGGAAGGTTACTTGTGGCTGCAGCCCACAACTTCAATGCATTGTCCTAGGGATGCATGATATAATCGGCCCAGTATGGGTATCGGACTATATCGGCCTTGAAACTGAGTATCGTATATCGGCCACCTCGCCGATATTTAACCGATCATCAGACCAATCATCAGTCCGCTGTTTGGTGATGTGCCCCAAGAGCTTTTTTCCTCCTTCTATTTCTTTCTTTTTTTTCACCCACCTGCATTGAAACTTCATAAGACCACATGTGAACAGGTTAGACATTGTCATTTGTGTAAATCACCAAATATGCCCTGTAGTTATTTCAGAGTGCATATATCCAATTAGTTTTGTTTAAACAATTGTCATTAAACTTTACTTGTTATTAGCGTTGTCAACAGTGTACTGTACACTGTTGTAACTGTGTACAGCCTTTTTTTTCCCTCCCAATGTAATTACCCTCTAAAAACAGATGCATGGGGCGCTATGTTGTTTATACTTCAAAAAAAGCCGCAGCACCACTTTAGGTTGGCTCGTGGAGGCGATGACGGCGAACAACAAGTGGAGCACTGTGCGGCACAGCGGCGCACAACCATTTAAATGAACCATTTAATAAGCTTTTTGTTTGTTTTTTTCATGTATTTTCAGACCAGCAGGAACACATAAATGTAAGACAACTGCGGGGGAGGACTTGAGGGCAGCACTCATCATTCTTCATGCGCATGTGCTACAGCTGAAAACTAAATGTGTCAATGACTTATTTTAACCCGCATTGCTGGGTGAACGTTAGTTTGTTAGTCTTCTGTCGGCTTTTTCCAACTTGATCACATATCCTGGATATGTGAGGGCAACGTCAAACGCTGCCGCTTCGGTTTATCGCGTCCCGTGGGGGTCCTGTCACCGCCCCCTCCGTGTGTCGAGCCCAGAGAAAGGGGGAAATTATTACTTTTTTTAAGAGCTAGAAAGATTGGCAAATGGCACCTCTGCTAAGCTCCTCCCCCCTCCCGCATGCTCTGTTCAAATTTTAGTCAAACAAAAAGTAACCGTATTTTTCAAAACTTCCTGTAAAGTACTGACTGGTCTATCTTGTCGGGTTTTAACTTCATATATCTACAATATTAATCTTCTTACCATAAAGAAGCAAAAGTACAATATGTCATATTTTATAAGGGAATGTAAGATCCAGGACATGCAGGGACAGTATACCTTGGCTGGCCTGGGAACACCTTGGGATGGATGACTGGTTGATGTGGCCGGGAAGAGGGAAGTCTGGGCTTCACTGCTCATGAAATGAAATGGATGGATGAATTATGTCTTACTTAGTTTCTCAGTCATTCTTCAGCTACTGGGGGGTAAACGGCAGGCAGGGGTCCCTTTAAAATCCTGGACTGAAAGTTAGATTTTCTATTTCAAAATTTCTAATCAATTAATATAATAATGAAAGACAGTTTGCCTAAATTATGGGAAAGAGAATGATTAATGGATCACCAATAATAATGGATATTCTCTGAGGGCCCTATCACCCCTCTAAAATTGTCCAAAACGGTATGGCCCATATCAATATCAGTCGATTCACCTGAGTTATTTTCAGAGTGCAGCCAGACAGCCAGAGGAGGAGGTTGTGTATTCCAGGGAGAGAACAAACATAGGGCAAGAAAAAACAGTAATGGCAAGGCTGGTTTATGTGTATAGTACAAGACACTTCAAGGTGCTTACATAAACATGTTAGAAACTTCACAGCGGGATGCAGAAAGCACTAAGAAGAACTTAAACAAAAGTGAAATAATGGAACAAAAAATGACAAAAGACCAAAAGCTGTGTCCCTCAGGGAAGAGTAAACAAAGTCTCAGAGCCACCACCAGTGGACTGGTGTACAGTTTCTTTCCCCAGGCTATAAGACTACTGAACAAGTCCAGTAAAAAATAACTTGTTTTCATAATGATAGCAATTTTAACTTTTGGAAATGTAACCTATGTACAATTTCATTATTTTTATTTTACTTTTACTTATTTTGTTTTATTTCATTTTATCTTACAGCATCTTAAGGGCAAAAGCTACCCAACCTAAGTTAAACTTAATTCCGAATAAAGAGGCTGGTTTATTCCTTTCTTAATTACGAATTAGTTAATTTCTCACTCATTTTCTATCTTGTAAACCTTAATTCCATTCCTACTTAATTCCTGTCGTTCTGCACATGCTCGTTTCCTCGTCCTGTCGCCATGGCCACCATACACAGTGCATCCCATCCGAATCAAAAGAGCTTAAATGGAGTCTGTTCACATGAAAAAACGTAGCGTGCTAGCTGCTGCTTCATTACTAGAATCTAATTCAGGAGTGCTGGAGAAGGTTTGCATCTAAAAGTTGTTTCTAATAGGAAATGGAATGAAACTGTTATTCCCCTCCACAAAAAAAATCAGATTTGAAATGGTTTGGGGTGTTTACAATGGTGAGAAAATATCTTTGTCCCTTCAGGGCAAAAAGATGAGATATGGGCCACTTTTTACAGCAGTGTTCATATCTGTTACCTTTGTTACCATGGGGAAAGGTTTGTGAGAACTATTGATCAAGTCAGCATAGATGGTTTGTACATAGGGCCCAGGATTTCATGTTACACTGGGATAATCATACTGGTCCTACATCTTTAAAACTCAGACTTTAGACAAAGCTCTGAAGAAGGTTTACATTCTACCCTCTTTAATTCATTTTCCAGCTCTGGGGATTTTTATTATTCTATACAGTTGAACACATCAGCTTTATGATTTAGGGTATATTCACGTCATGATAATCATGCGAACAGATCCTGAAGGCATCCTCAGCATGTAGTTCCTCCCCAACAGGGAAGCCGTGGCATGAAGCGGAAAAAGGCCTTCCGGATGTATTAAATAGATCAGTTTTCTCTGCAAGAGTTCAGGGGTTTAAAACAGAAAGATTACTATAATCTGATTATGTTCTCATCAGTGTTAGGACAAAAGACAAACAGAAAACGGACAAATGATTATTGCATGGAAAAAATACTATACAGCCGTCTTATTGGAAAACATTAAATCTGAGCTTTCCTGTTGGATTTATCCCATTTGAAGCCAGTGGGCATATTAAATCACACTAAGCACTTGTGTATGTTTGTGTGTCATCTGAAGGCCCCTCTGTATTTCCAGGGTCAGAAACCAGCGATCCACAGCATAACCATGGACACTGTCATTGGGTCAGAACGGTGCTGCACACTCGCCAGTGAGAAACAAACATGTTGAAACTTCAGCTTTCTAATTGGCTGTTAATCAGCAAATGAGTTTGACCTGCAGGCTCTTAGCTCTAGCCGCCACAAGAGCTCGTCTAATAAAAGCCTGTGAGGAGACCGGGGAAAGATATCTAATGACTAAAAACAGTGTTACGTCTCTTATACGTCAGGATAACCAGACACATCGTATCCTTTATATTGATTCTGAACAATATTCTGAACTGTGTTTTGGGATCCAACAATTGCATTTGTCTAAGTATTGCTCCAATATCTGGCTCAATTCTCCCAATCTCAAGCCAAAATTATAAGAAGGAACGTGCAGACTGCATGTGGAAGAATGTTCTTTACAACAGTCTTCAGGGTAAAGATTGTCCCAGAGAGGGAGGAAGCAAAGTTATGTTGGAGAGTCTTCATGTTTCCACTTGTTCGATTAGAAATAACATCATCTATTTACAAAAACATTGAGATAAATTGAGATAATAATGTGTGTGATGTATGAGTATGGAGAAAACGTCCACCCATCTCTATCAGAGTTTATTCTGTTGTCTGAGGAGAAACCCGGTTTGTTCTGGGGCAGACCCCCTCATGTGCTGGAGATGCATGAAGGGGGGTCTTCTTGTGTTCCCTCGGTTGTACAGTCAAATACCTACATGGTGTAAACTTCTTGTTGACTTAAAATAAAATGAAATATTTTGATTTCTGCACTTTTTAAAAAAAAAGAAAGGTTTCTAAATACTGAGCTTTTATGAGACCAGCTCTTGATAGAAGGTGGAAAAAAGCTCAGTGGCCACTTTACCAGCCTCACCTAACATTTCCTCCTACTCATGCTTTCTTTGCAAACACACATTCATGCTTGGACGCAGAAGATGGACAGTTTCGTCCTTCTGTCTCTTGTATCGGTTACAGGTGTAATTGGTGCGTTTACAGGCTCGTTGCATGTCCATCTCTCAACACAGAAGACGGAGTTACACCACTAGATACAGCTATGGCAGTGCTGAGCAGAAACGTACCAGAGAAGATGAAGAAGAGGAATGGGAAGGGAAAAAATGCAGAAGGTGAATGAAGATGAGGCCAAAAAATGCAGAAATGGGAAGGTTTTTGAAATAAGGCTATACCAGTGTTCACAGTGCGTTACGTGGGTACAAACAACTTCATCGCAGCGCGTTACCGCCAGCATCCGGTGTCTGAAACTGACGCTAGAGTTAACAATGTACTCAGCACTGCCCACTAGTAAAAGATACATGGAAGTATGAGGACAGCTATGCATGAGAGCATTTGAAACATAAGCTAGCATAAATGGACCTTTACTCTGATTGTACATTCGATCGGTTCAAAAGTGCTTCATGTAAACAAAGCTAATGAGAAAATCTGAAAAACATCTTTAGAACTTCTTTAAATAAGTTGTAAATTTTTAAGTCCATTTGACTGAACTTTTACAGTTTTTTTTTTAAATTTTGGCGCCCCTAACTATGCCCTCAGCACCCATCTGCATCCTGTCTCTTCTGTGAGCTCTGAGCGGTTAATAAAAGCCTGATGTTTACTCTTGTTTTGTCTCTCCCTTTGTCTTCTTGGTATCATTGATGAATCATCCAAAGTCAGCAATCCAAATGGCCACCATGCTGATGTCCAGTTGTGATGTGGTACCGTAAAGCGGAAGACAGCTGTAACGTGAGGCTACCAGATGGGAAAAAAATTACAATGATAATAATAAAAAATAATGTGAAATATGGTTTCCAGGCCTGGGACCCTTCAGGTCAACGATGGCTCCAGGAATGCACATAATGAATGTCAGTATGCAGATAATACAAGTGAGAAACATATAGTTAGAAAGACATGTAGTGTTGCTTCAAGGCTTTTTGAATTAAAGATTTTGGCAACACAGCAAAAGCTTGAATAATAACAGCTCAAAGGCTGCGAAATTTCCTCAATAGTGACCAAAAACATTCAAACAGAGCATATTAAAAATGTTCCTTGGCAATAAATGTACCATTACATTCCTCAAAAAGTTCCTACCATTTAATTTTTTTTACATTATGTATGAAAAAAGATCCTCAGATACCAAGGATTACTGCCCTGCAAGTTCACAGCTGAATAAAACATGCAAACTATTAACTATGTAGCAGCAGGGTCAGCTCTGCTGTAGGTTCTGGGACAATGAAAGTGAAAAGCAACAGTTCGGTCTTGATTAATGCACTGTTTGTTTTCTCTAATTCTGCATTGCTCCACTTCATGAGAGCTGTTTTGTTTTTCTCTTATCCCAAAAATAAATTTGGCCATGACAACGGAGGAGATTGACTCAATGTATATGTCAGTAAGAATTTAGTAGCCCTCTATCAGGTCACAAATCAGGCGAAAGCAAACTAAAGATGTTTCCTGATGGAAGATTTTCCTGGTCTGTACATAGCTGGATAATTGTTCCATTCTGCTGAGTAGAAACTGTTGTGTGACGGCTCCCAGAGCTGAAAGTCAAATTTCAGAGCAACTATGAAAATATTGCTTTAGAAAATTATTTACAAAGCAAACCAGCATTCATAAAATTATCAAACAAAATGGAAAGGAAAATGTTTATGATTATTCAGGATTGTTGCACTAAGCATAACGTTTAGATCTGAATAAGTTAGATTTAGGCATGATCACACTTTCAGTGGTTATATTAAACTCATAGGACATAATTGTGTTTTGACTTAAAGGTGAGGAATGAAGAAGAAATAGGATTTAAGAGACATGACATAGTTGTTGGTTAGAGTATTTACTGGGATTTTCACCCACAACCATCTCTAGGTTTTAATTAATCCGATTGCCACTGACATGACTGCAAATTGAGTGAATGCGATGTTGTATGCATGCCAGGCCTTTAGGTGGCAGTGAAAACTGAAGTTGCAACAATGCACCCCATGTTTAAACTAGTCCCTACTATATCCTCATTAAACTGGAAGACAACATATTTGCTGGCGACATACCTGCTAAATGATCAGTAAATTTCGTTTTAAGACCTAATAAATTGAAAAGATGTCAGCACAAGAAGAACATGGAGATCTGCCATGTTGATGTTGTTAGTTTGTTCACGTGGCTGCAGAGCGCAGTGGGCAGTGACATCGTCCTATTCAAGAGCTTGCACCTTGGGTTTACACGGCCCGGTGCTACCCTGCATTGTGGGAACTTTGCGGAGTCAACCCCCGCTACTGCTTTGTCATGTACAAGACCAGACCACAACAGAAATGCTGGCATTCACAGCTTTGGAGGAATGGGAGATTTTGGAGGGAAGCATACCCCAAGAAATGTTATAACTACCCAAGTCATTAATGATGTTTTAGTATTCTGATGAAAATTCATCACTTTTCTAAGTTGAATTTAATGCTTTTGAATATTTTTAGTAGTATATTTCATTAAGCTAAATTAGTGCTTTGTAATGTTTTTTCATTAATAAAACCTTATGGTACATAACTCTACAGACTGGCGACCTGTCCAGGGAGTACACCGCCACATGTCTGTTAATAGCTGGGACAGACTCCGACCCACCCGCTACCCAATTGGATTAAACAGTACAGAAAATGGATGGATGGATAGTACATAACTATAGTTTCATCAGGATGACTGTAAAAGTACGTATATCAATAAACAAAACTTTTGACTTTTCCATCTATCTGTCGTTGAGGGCTTTCACTTTCTAAAACATCCATGTTCAGGTTAATGAGGATTATAAATTGATCATAGGTGTACTAACTGTCCAGTTAAAACATTTTTGTATTATATTTGTCGCAAATGATGCAAAATTGTTCTTTCAAAAGGCTTCAGATATCAGGTATCCAACGGTTGTCAAAGTTCAGTGTTGGCACACCGTCTGCATCTGGAGCAACAGAGCCCATTCCTTAGGTCATAGTCTTTATCCAAGCAGCTTGTATAAAAATTCAATTGCCATTGTTTGTATTGGAAAAGCTTCTTGGCTCCCTGATCACCTCAGTAATGTGGTTGGTTTAGATTTTTGAGAGGGATGTATATAGATCTTAAGGAGAGCAATGGTCCACATTTTAAATGATTTTCAATTTTTCACTTTAAATTCTGGGATAAATGTGATAATTACAGTAAAAGTACCATTTTCATCTACATGGAAGAGATAATGATCCCAGGCAGGATGTGCATATTACATCCTGCAGCCATCATCGCACTGTTTCTGTCCCATTCTTGCAGCTTTCCGTGTGACATTTGTGTTTTGACGGAGTACACCAAAGCCTGCTGCCTTGGTAATCCCAGATTTCCTATGACACAGCTCTCAGCTTAGCAGAGGGCTTGACTAATAGCTTTCTTTT
>JBAMHT010000022.1:20579803-20595676 GCA_037177075.1 Craterocephalus fluviatilis | reverse complement strand
CCTCCCCCCCATGCAGGCCTGGGTTCGCCTTCCCAGCTCCAGCTTTCTGTCTGTGCCTGCAGGCTCTCGGAGCTACAAGTGTTTTGACAGCGTAGATCTGCACAGAGCCCCCCGCCCCTCTTACACCCCCACCCTTACACCACCCTCCCCTCCCCTCCCCCGGCTCCAAGGGCCATGTTCACACATGCACCGTGTCCCAGAACAGCTCATTTTCTGCAGCTTCATGCCGGTTTGCCTCCTGCTTTCTGCTCAGACACAGCTGAGTGCCGGCTTCTCCGGGGAGGATTTTCCCATCAGAGGAGGATTCCTGAAGCTGTGAGGAGCCGAGATCGTATCCAGGAATAAGCATCGATTCTCCCGAATCGCCGCCAGGTGAATTCCGGGAGGTGTTTCTGATTTCAGCCCCGTACGAAGGAGCAGACGCTCATAAAAACCAAAACAAACAAGCAGCAAACTGCATGAAAAAACTCTGATAACAGAGCAGGAAGGTGATGATGACGATGATGATGGTGCTGAAGTCTTCCTCCCGTTAATTCCTGTGCTTCAGGCTCCGGCTTGCCCTCCTCTCCCTCCCCCCTCGCCTGTTTTTACCCCATCCATCAGCGGCGCGGCACATTTTCCATTGTGTCTGCGGTGAAAGCAAACAGCCTGCAGGACGAGGAAGGCACCTTGGGGGGGAACGGAGGGTGGGGGTGGAATTACCCGGCTGTGTTTAGAAAACAGATCCGCCTCCACGCCCTGCTTCAGCAGAAAACATGTTCCTCCACCAGAGGGCAGCGCTGAGCTGCGAGTTCTACGTTTCGGTTTCGGTCGTTTGCCGGTTCAACGCCGTGTCTGATGAAAGCGATGAAACGACCCGAGGAAGCGACGCAGGAGACGTGATTCGTTATCGGGCCCTGAAGCTTCGTCACAGCCGCGATGTGGGGTCGAATCAGAAAGTGGCTCGTTTGTAGAATCGTTAATCGTTCGAACAGTCAGATTTGGAGCAAATAAGCGAACCCTGGTTGGTCGAACTTCCAAAGATCCTGATGTGCACCACATGTGCACGCCTGGGTTTTCTGGAGGGACATGTAAGTGTGCGGACCTGCTGAGCTCCTCTCTGCTGCCCCCGGTGGCTGCTCACGTATCGCATCGTATGTAAGACTGGCTGTGCTTCCTTGTTTATTCATTCTGGATTAATTATTGCAAATTAAATATTCAGAATTAGTAAATTCACCAGCCAGACTAGCTGACTTTTTAATAAATAAATTAATGAATGAATTAAAATGAATTAGTTATTGTTTTGCATCTCTTCGTTTATTCCTTTAACAAACAAGCGGTGTGATTACCCGCCCCCGCCTTGCACGCCTCGCCCCCGCCGTGCACGCCTAGCCGGCTGACAACCTGTAGCGTTTGTGTGTAGATGTGTGTGCGGTGTGTGCACGTTGTTCCTGTGTGAAAGGAAAGTGTGAGTTCAGCAGGTCGCGTTTCACAGCCACAGTGTTTCAGACCCCCCGCCTGCAGTTAAGCTGTTCGCTTTGCCATTAACTGCAAATTAAAACATAAACTCAGTGGGCAGGACTTTGTCCAACAACCGAAGGAAACGTGTCCATTTTACGTCCCTAAAATTCAGGAATATCTGGGTTTAAAGTCCGTTTTTTTCTGAGCTTTTCCTGCTAAAACTGGTGATTTCACCAAATTCATTGTTATTTTACCAAAAACATCAAGCAGCATGTAAGCAGGAAAAATAATAGTTTTCAGTCTGATCTGAACCACGTAGACCAGGGGTCAAACATAAGGCGCGCGGGCTAAAACGGGCCGCCACAGGACCCAGTCTGGTCCGATGAGCTGGGAGGAATATGACAGAAGATTTTAGCTTTATTTCTTCACAAACTTCCAACTTGTCCACATGTTTCCTGGGATTAAATGATCGGAGCTGGTCTGAAAACTGGAAAACTGGAAATGTATTAATAAAATAATCATAAATACAGGAATATATCATATTATATGTGAACTTTTGCAATTGAAATTAATTAGAGGAATTCATAATTCTATACTGAAACACATATAAAGACATATAAATACATTTCACATATATAATTAAGATATTGAGTAAAACGAAGAGATTAAATAAAATTTTAAACATCGTTAAACCTGAATTTTCTCCAGAAGTTTCAAATTGTTCATTTTCTGAAAGAACAGTTCAGCACATTTGTCCATGTATTTGTAGTATTGTTAGTAAAAGAAAGGAAATGTTTTAGTTAATCGCAGTAGGGCGAAATGAGCCATGTGCCATATGTGAATATTTTTTACCTGAATCGTGAAATACGACATATATCGCAATATATTTTATTTTATATATTTATTTTATTATTTAATTACTATCTGCAATTTGAGTTTTGTTTTATTTCTAATTTCATTGTGCGTGTTTTCTTATCTCTCTTTCGCCTTTGAATTGCTCCTGTTATTTGAATTAAATTGATATTTATTTGGTTAAGTATTGAAAGAGAAATTTCTTTTTTTATAAGCCTGAGAGCTAAATGCTCTTTTATTTATTAAATAAATTTATTTATTAAAAAAAACACACGGAGGCTGTTTTATGCCACTGTAATGTGGAATACTCATCAACTCGTTTTCAAGCAAATGATCTGGATCCTGCGTTGGTGTTGGTCTGATCGCAGTGATAGATAGGCTAACTCATTTATTGCTACTCACTGCTGATCTCTATTCTTGTACGCAAACTAAAGTGTTGCGGGTCCCGCTGAAAAGCATTGATGAGAATAAGGGCGTTAGAATAAACGCTGTTATTAATGGTGCTGCTTCATTCAATAAGGGGTAATCTGATTACTTTGTCCATCGTTACAATGCCGAAGTTAGGCTACTGCCGTTTGCTTTACGGGTGAAACTGAAGAATAAACTAGTGAAGAAGAGGTGTTGATGTGAGCGGTGTTGGCCGAGAATAAAGCAGCATATATATCATGTTGGAGCCAGAAGTTATCTGCAGGAGTTATGCATTATGATTCTGCTCATTTACACCATTTTTAACGCGTACCCTGGTTTTCCCTCGGAAAAGTAAAACGTCAGGTTAGATGTGGGTCAGTGTGCGCTGCCGAACCCACACAAACATGCGCACAGCGCACACACACGAGGAGGAGAGGTGATGAGATGTCGCAACATCCATCAGCCTGGGATTCGTCTCCTAAGGATTTTTCTCATTAATTTATTCTACAAAATTCTATTTCTATTCATTAATCAGATTTTAGAATTTATTAGGGTTATTTGCGTTATAAGCCACATTCCTGAACTTGTTTGTTTTTTGTTGCTGTTGTTTTTAGGTAACGAAATAATTAAGCTACTTCTTTGAGAAATTAATTATTTTTATGATGCTGTAACTGTTACTAAAGCAGTTACATTTAGGGAGAAGTAAATATAATTAATTACTTTTTTAAAGCAGCGTGCCCAACATTGGCAATAAGCGGCTGTATAATGCGAGCCCGTCACTTCCGGTAGGTGTAGTGCTCAGTGCGGTCAGCATTTAGCCACCAAAGTGCACACTACAGACGAAGTGCACTGCGCGCACTACGCACTGAATTGCAGTGCACTTATGAAAGTGCGCTGATTGAGACACAGCCATGGAAAATGATCCTGGCCAAGATGGCAGCAAAAAAAGTTAAAACAACACAAAGACACAACATATGATTTTTTTTAAAAAGCATAAATATACAACATACATACAGTACCAGTAAGCAATGACATACATCTGAAACCAGTTGGCTGGTACATTTGAGAGCTTCACGACTGAACGTTGGCAGATTGTCTCATTGAGGCGTCTTCTAATGAAGGCTCATTCACCGTCCATCTTGCTTCCTGTCTCTTTTCTGAGATCTCTCCTATCAGCTAAACCCAGTCTGATGTTGACTCACGTCTTATCTCTTGCTCTGTACCTTCCTCTTTGTTTTCCTCACTTCCTCTGATAATGTCTTCTTGGGTTTCAATGCTGGATCAGCCCTGGCGCATGCTGAAAACAGCCAGTAGGTGGATATTCAGTCGCTAGCATGATGAGCAGCTTTAATTGCTGCATTTTGCTGCAGGGCAACAACATGTACATAATAAATTTCACCTTACCAACAAAACAAGTCAAATGCATAGTTGTAATTACCCTCACATTCTGTATTCTTAATATATATTATTTATTTAATTAGTCAATTCAAACTTATTCAGTTGACTGAATCTAAAGATTGTTTAGTCCTAAATCTTCGTCTAAAAGTAATCTGCTTTTAAAATCAGCCCTTCTTGAACCTTTATTAATGTTTAATAAACCTATAATAGGCTACTTTAAACAAACAAACAAACAAAAACAAACAGAAAAGATTTTATATATTTGAAGGAACTGGAGACTAAAATACTAGCGAAGGAGCGTACACACACCTGCGGCTGTTTAGTTAGAAACAGTTATTTTATATCAAGTTTCATGAAAATCGATCAAGACTCGAAAGCTTCATAGCTGATTTCATTGACCAGATGTTTTTGTGTGCTGATGTTAAAGTGGCTGAAGGAAATGTCAGGTTTTGTATGTAGGGTGTGCAGCTAGTAACGGCTTGCTCACATCGGGCACTGGCCAGCTTTTCCAGCCTCAGAAGGACAATGCATCTTTTTGTTGTGGCAGAGCTGGAAACATGCTCCTTCAGTAAGCTTTTAATTATGCACTGTTTACGCTTCCTCTTATGATCTCATCACCTCTGCAGCTCCAAATCTGGCAGTTCAGTAAAGCAGATGGAGCAATTATGCAAATTATAGAAAAACAAAAACCTGTCCAAGCTACAAGATGGCCATTTGTCCCATGTATGAAGGCAACTAGCCATCAAAAATGCAATTACACACGTTGGACCATGTTTACAGAGATCAATCTATCATCTAAAAATGTTCTGCAAAACTTGTTGTGCAGCGGATGAAATAGGAAGAGTTGAAATAAATACATGTATGTTTGAGCTGGAGTCCCTTGACATGTAATAAAGCTACATCTGATTAACTATCCCACAGAGAAAACCGTCCTCTCTCCTACGTTCAGGGAACAAAAAGCCAAACAAACCAAAGCGTATATTAAGCTGTTGAATAAAAACAAAGGCTATTTTAAAAATGCTTCCAGTCACATTGCACCTGTTAACAAACTGCCACTGTTTTCTGAGGCCATCAGGAAAAGGTCTTGAAATAGCTTTCCCATGAGCCTCTGGTCCAAAATAAAATAAAGGGGCCTGGCAGGAGCCGCCCACTGCACTGCTGTAACCCAGTCATGGGAACCATGCAGAGCTGTCTGTGGAGATTTGAGCAGAATAAATGAGTTAAACAGTCATCCCAGAGTGTCTTTATCTGCATCACAGATGCAAACACTCATTCATAATAAATACACAAGAAAGCAGCGCAGCTTGCTGCCCGTGTGCCAGTGCTTGCTGGTGCTCAGGTACGTGCACAGAGCGAGACGAGGGATAAAGGAATCGCAGCAGAAAGTGTGGGAGCGAAGAGCCAATAAGACCTCTAAACAATGAAGGGCATGCTCGCCGTTATCGCCAAAGTAAACACGCAAGCGCAGCAGGCCTCAACAAAATCATTTACATTAAACATCTCACAAAAGACCATTTATTAAAAGAAAACAATGATACTTCGCAACTTCAAACTCAGAAAAGAGAGGATTCCTCCGGAATGAAGCAGATTTTTGGGGCACTGAAGCAGAATGGGCTTAACAGAGGCACACCAGCCAACGTCGTTCACCTTTCTCGGTTTCATTCTCAGACTGCACTGCTATTTTAGGGACCTCCGATGACTCCGTCTTGGCCACATCTCTCTTTTTCCACTGAAGGAAAAAAAAAAATTATTCATAATCCTCCCAATAACTCAACACTGTTTGTCCAGTGTGATAAAGCAAAGGGAGAGCTTCCAATCTACATGTGCATTCTTCAGAAGTGAACGGCTTTGTCAGCTGGAGTAATACAGTTTGCTGCGGTCGCATCCTCCCGCTGCAGGGAGGCTGTTTACATGGGGGACATTGCAGAGATCCAGAGAGGAGACAACACAGTTGGCTTTCTCCCCACAAGAAAGGCCTCTGTGGGTGGGCAGCGTTTCACCCGCTAGCACTCCAAGATCATCCACAAGATGCACAGAACGAATAATATTTTGTGCCAAACAGCCCATTTTATGGCGTGGCCCTCCTCGTCATTGCATTATCTTGTCTTTTAAGAGCCTGTCACTTTAATGAAGAAAGCTGAGGAATGAACAGATCATAATAGCAGTAAAACAGAAACAGAGAATCCCTTTAATCTCATCTGCGCAGGTGAGGGCGCAGGGCAAGAGAGAGGTCAGAGGTTAGAGGTGGGGTGTTAAAGTGATTTGGTAGGGGCACTAAGATGGGACCCGAGATCTTGTACCTCTCTCAGATTTTGTGGATTTAAGTAATTAAAAACACAAGCTAGAGGAACTCTGAGTGTAAACAGACGTGCAAGCTAGCTTCGGGCTGATTACACTCTCAACTGCTATGTTTGAGTCTGTATTTGGAGCAAGTGAAAGCAGCTTTCTCTGCACCTGAGTAGCTTTTAAACGCTGTCTGTGCAAACTGCGCAAATAATCCAAATGAGCTACAAGGAGCCGTCCGATAATTCAAGGATTCAGAGGTACAAAGGGTTGGTTGTTGACACACGTTAGCCAGTAATTAGTTTTCAAAAGGTTGGACGCACAAAATGGACTGAGGGTATAACACTGTCACACACGGCTAATTCCTGAACTCAAGCGTTTCCTCTTGTGGTTTATACTGCACTGAAACCAAACACAAGGAGGCAAATGAAGGATCAGCGCATAACACGGTTAAATAATCAAAATAGTGTATCGAAGAAATATGAAGCTCTTGTTTAGCCTCTGGCCTGTTGATAAAAGGCTGCTAGCAAAGCTAGCCAAACATACTGAGCACACACCCTTCGGCTATCTTACCCAACAGCAGCTAGCTCTCTTCAAAAACACCTGACCAGTGCAGTTATATTTATCATTTATATGAGGCTTCGTAGGTGACACCGTTGTGTTGGGGTTTCACCCACCAAGTGGCAAAAAGACATATCACTCTGGAGTATTTGTAGATGTCTTTGTGTATGTTTTTGCATCTATGAAAGGAGGAAGATGTACCAAGACATTCTGAAAGAAATCCAAATTTTATTATCAGAAACTTAGAAGAATTTGAGAGAAGAGAGCCAAGTGAATTTCTGCTATTCATAAAAAACTGTAACGCATGTAAATTTCTGTGTAAGAATAACTACAGCTCAACATTTTGACAAACTCTAGCCTCAGTTCAATCGAACGTCCTCGCACACTCGGGGAAAAAGTGCACATGCATCCGGTTGTTTTTCTACTGAGGCCAAGCAGAGTCTGACTGGATAAAAATCTGTGACTCCTGCTGAGTTATTTGACCCATTTGGGACTAAATTACAAACACTTTCACAATGCAATCAAAATCCAGTTACAGGGGTTATATTTTGACAAGTGCGAGAAGGGTTATAGCACAGTACTTGTCACACAGTGAACTCTGTACTATATTCTATCACGTGTACAGTTATTAGAAACTGTTTATACAACAAAATATCTACTTTAGATCTCTCAGGCTTTGTTTCATGAATTTTGTGGTGAAAAAAGGTGTATTCAGACCAGAGAAGCAGATTTCTGGCTCAGTAAGCCACTGATGAGGTGGCTTACAATAAGTGTATCTCAATAAGAGCACTAGCCCACTTTCAGACACTACATTTAAGTGCATAGTATGTCAGTGGGGTTCCATTCTCATCAATATGCTGCCTCTCAACTCTTCTACCTTTTTTATTATTAATTAAGGCCATTATTAACAGTCAATATGCAAGCAAAAGTTTACACGAGTTTCTCTATTTATAAGCAGTGGATGTTACAAGTACAATGATGTTACAGTACAGTTATTTACCAAAATATACTACATTATAAACATTATATTCATCATTATCTATCATCGTCAACTTTGAGGCTCCATATTAATAAAGAGGTGTCTGAGGATCACCTTCTCATAAACCATCTTATCTCTTTGCATGGCCTCGATTTGACTTGGTTATTCCTTTAAAGTAGCCTGGTCCCGCCCACTAAATTTCACAGTCTCATATAGTCTGGTGAAATATTCAACAGATTTCCATTCTTCCAAAAAATGTGGAGGCAATCAATTTTGAGCTTGTCCGTAGAGGCATGCTCAATGCATTGACAGGCAGCACTTCAGGCAGCACTGTAACACTGCCGACATTGCAAACATGGAGGGGTGGCGAGCGTTTGACATAGCGATAGATTCTGTTTTGAGCACATTAAAAGGAAAGTTCTCTTTGAAATTTGAGCAACAAGTAGCCCTGGAGGCATTTATTGGAGTTAAAGATGTTTTTGCCTTGCTCCCAACCGGCTTCAGTAAGAGTCTGATCTACCTGTCAGCCCTGCTGGGTACACGTACATCAGAGGAAAGAGTGCTGTGATTGGTTTAAGCTTCGACCAATCGCTAACAGCAGCATTTGAAGGAGGTGCGTCAACCATCCCTTCTGAGAAACGGTTGTCCTCAAGCTCTTGGTCGAATTGAAGTCATGTTAGCCAGGCTACCTTTAAAATCCATCCCAAGAAAATCAAGTAACATGTAGAGAAGGTTTTGGAGCAAAGGTTTTACCATTCAATGATGCAAAATGTCTCAGAAACTGTATGTATCAAATATGATCAAACTTTAACATAATTTTACTTTTAGTTCAGACTTTAGAGGCATCAAAATGAAACACTTTGCTCAACACTCACCCTCCCATCTCCGATTTCTCTAACAGCCTAGAGGTGGACGGGGTTCATCCTGCCACCTGAATTTCATTACTCTGCTCATTAATGATTATGTGCATCTCAGTCTTGTCTTTTCAGATAATACACAGGTCAGAGAGTCAGGCTTGTATTACACCCAAGATTTTGTCTGGAATTGATCTTGTTCTGCTCTACTTATAATAATATCATAAACGAGGTGTAGAAAACGTTCTAATGCCAGCGTTCCTGTAACTTTTCAATCACACATTTCCCTGAGGAGGAAAAAAAAAAAAACTTCAAAAGCTTTGTTTGGGAGTAGAAATTCTATAAGCTCCAACCATTTCTGACACCGGTCAATGATTGGGGTTTGAAAACTCTCAAATCAAACATTCTAAGCAGAAGAATTAAAGAAAGAGACACACACATACATACATACATACATGCATACATACATACACGCAAACACACATACACGCATACATACACACATACACACATACATACACACACACACACACACACACACACACACATACACACATACACACATACATACATACATACATACATACATACATACATACATGACGCAGTGTTCTACCATTTACTCAAAATATATGTTTTAATGACAGCCATGAACTGAATAATATTAACCTACTTTAAATCAAAATGCATTACACAGTGAGAAATCTAAATAGTTTGGAGTTCTTTTCACAAAAAAACAGCTTTTGAGTTACCTGCCCTTAATAATTTAGAGTTAGTTATACTGTTTGGGTAGGAGAAACAGTTCTGTCACAGAAAACCCTCCTTTTATTTAAAACCTTCCTTTTTGATAAATCCTATAGTTAGGGGGGGCTAGCCATCCCTTAGTCATGCTGCCATTGGCCTAGACTACTGTGGGACATCACACACAGGGCTTATCATCCTCATCCATTTTTGACTGTATAAACATATCACGGTATACTGCCATCATTAATATACAGTATTTCTCCTCTCTCAGCAGATCTCAATGGATCAGATGTCATGACTGTGCCTCTCCTTCAACTGAGTTGAGGAAGCAGAAATATCCTTGCAAAGATAAAGGACTTACAGTCAAAGAAGTAAAAGAAATGTAAAAAAAAAAGACATTATGGACAAAAGCTCAACATCAAGTCAAGCTTTTGTTGTAACATTAATATTAAAATGTTAATGCTGAAAAATGTGGGATACTTTGGGATATTTTGTTATCATTGATATTTTCTATATCGCCTGTAAGGGATTATCACCTTTTTATGGTAAGGGGGTTTGTGTGAAGCAGTGACCATAGAACCTAAACCAGCCGGAACTTCGGTTTCAGGTAGGACACTTATGGCAAAGGCCTGACCAAGCACAATCCATTTCTTGGGACTCCGCTAAAAAAACATTCCCACCGAGAAAACACTTAACAAACACAACAGAAATGGGCTGAAGCATGACGTGCAAGCATGATGCCCTCTTCACATTTCTGCCCCCCCTCTCATGGATGCATTCCTACAGCCGACCCTGAGCACAAGCCAAACAATCTTTCTGCAGTCATAATGCTGGACAAGATAAGTAAAAAATACAGAAGTAAGCTGAAAATTACTCAGACTTCTTCTGATTGCAGGTGACCTTTTAGCAGCCTATGAAATGCTTGTTTCTGCCTTTTAAACTCCTTTTAAACTGTTGAATCTATTTGTTTGCTTGTACCCTGGTCTGTCAGGTCAATCCAAGAGACAGTGATCAGATGAGTCTTGAGCTGCCATGGCAGTGCTCCAAATCAACCTGCTAAATACTTAACCACAGAGCTTCCTGAATGAAGGGCTATTTTTAAAGCTCACCATAATCTTTGTGGTGTAGGCGCAGTTGACCCCTATGCCAAGGATGAGCACGTCCAGGATCTTGGCAGGGATGAGGTCCGCCTCTGGCACCTGTCTGTAGTGTCGTCCACCGATGTAGCACTGCACAACTGTCATGCGGTTCATGGTCAGCGTGCCCGTCTTATCTGAACAGATGGCGGTGGCATTTCCCATTGTCTCACAGGCATCCAGGTGGCGAACCAAGTTGTTGTCCTTCATCATTTTCTGGAAAAATCAAAGCGTGATGCTATTTGAGTTGTTGTTTTATCAAAGATGGTCTGTTATACTGAACACTAAGCTCCAAGCTGTCAAAAGCTACTACACAAGAACAAACCTTGACTGAGTAAGCTAAGGAGATGGTAACAGCCAGAGGGAGACCTTCAGGCACAGCTACCACCAGCACTGTCACACCGATGATGAAGAACTTGACCATTAACTGAATGTAGATGGGCACACACTCTGCGGTCCAGGAAAGCCCCTGAATCCAGAAGGTATCAATCAAGAAGCGAGTGATGAGGATGATGACGGTGAAAGTCGACATGAACAGACCTGGAAACAGACAGAAAAATGGCTTTATTTTGTAATGTAGTGATGTCAGATGTAGTGAAAAGCAGGTGGCAGTTAAAAAGTGTTCCAGGCCTGCACTTGTGGATTTATTTGGACTTGCAATGGACAAAACTGCTTTAATAGCTACAGGGCTGAGGTATGTAAGTGTTTCATATATAACTGAAGTAGAAGTTGACCAATATCATGTTATCAGGGATGGTACTGATCATGAAGGCCAATTCCCAATATTTAGAGCTAATACTCATTTGAAGTAAAATTAAACTTTTGAAAAAAATATTGAACTTTTCAAATAGCAAAAGCTCTATCTTTTAATATGGTTTAAATGTTGTTCAGTGGAATTCAACAGCAGTTGCATGAAGCCCCAGCTCAGCAGAATCATAGATTAACTGAACATTTAGATAGATAAATAGCTACCAAAAGCAACCAATTTGGGCAACAGTGGCAGTATTAGTATTAATATTACACAATATCAATAATAAATGTCCTGTTGAATAGCAGGGTTTTGATCAAAATACAATATTATATTCATTATAATATAATTAGCAATTTGATGTTTGCTGATATCTTAAATTCAGCCATGATCTGATTTAAGATGCAATGATTAGCATGAAATGATATCTGTAACTTTTGTGTAACTTTTGAAACAAATATCATCCCAATGTGAGAAATGATGGATGATTTCGGGAGTTAATATACAGCATTTAAAGGAATACCCACCATCTTTTAATCTTTTTAATGATTTTGTGTTTAAATGTTTTTATTGTAATTCTTCTTGCATTTATGTTTTTTATGTTTTATGTAAATCACTTTGAATTGGCTTGAACCTGAAAATGTGCTATACAAAAAAACTTGCCTTGCCTCAGAATGATGTGCCTTCATTTTCAACTCCCCCTCATGCTGATTAACACTCTGGAACAATTTTTTTATATTTATCATGCAGCCGGAGGTTTTCTATCTGCATCAATTCCGTTACTCCATATATGGAGGAATACGGAGTGGTTCTAGAACAAACTAGACTACACCACTGTCTCTCCCCACATCTCAGCTGATGTAAATATCTCTGTGACATGAACCAAGTTGGCTTGCTTAGTCACTAAAGAACATACAGTACATGCGGGAGACACAAGAGGAAGCTCTGCTTTTTATTTTCAGAGACTGGTATTGTACTGAAAAAACCCCCACCCCTGCCATGAAAAGCACCCTTCCCGAGGAGCACAGTGACAGCATCTCTCCTGTAGATGGCGTGTTGCCATTATTTCCCTTAAAAACTAACCAAAAGCCTGTAGCCTGCTTAAAAAAGAAAACATATATAGAGTTGTCTGCAAAATTAGTCAGCCCCTTCCATTAAAGAAAAGGCAAAATTCTTAGTAGTAATTTAAATAACTGAAGGCTGAAAAAAGTAGTAGTAAAAATAAATTAGCAACGTTATAGTAAAATAAGACATTGTTTTTCAATTTAACTGAGTTGAAACAATAATAAAAACAAACATAAATATGGTTGTGGACCAAGGAAAGCGCTTTGCTGATGAAATGATTCTTCTTCTCTTCTCTCACACATCACTGTAACATCAACAGAAAACAGTTTTGATCAATGAGTAGTCTCATAGGGGGAGGGGGACCCAAAGAAGCTAAGTGCTAACTGCTAAGTGTTCCGTTCACTGTGAAATTTATTTAAACGTCAGCTTATTCTGCTGCAGTGTTGTCTGAACTTACCACCACATTAGTCTACTTGGAGCAGCGCCTCAGAGCCTGTCTACCCCACCACATTTTCACACAAACACACACACACACACACAGTCGTGCAGGTGCAGCCTCCATTGCTAATTGGCTGTTAGGCGCAGTGTAATCCTCCCTGTGGAAGGAACAATGCTCAAGCTATAGAGAAGTGAGAGAGCAAGCAAGAGGATATACAGCTGACTCCATCAGAGCTAAATTAACTATCCTCTATCATATCGGCTGTTCGAAACATTTAGAAGGCCAATACCAGCAAACGTCAAAATACCACATCAGCCCTATGAATTGGTCTGCCAATAAATCGGTCAGGCTCTACTATTAAATTATTCTTTGTTACGTCCATGCAGTCACAACTTTATACAGGGTCAGTGCCGTGAATCACGGAAACACTGAAAAGCATCACTGCACCTTTGGAAAACGTAGAAATCAAGGACCTTGGCACACATGTAAAGGTCTCTCAAACGTGTCAACATAAAGAAAAGTCAAATCAATTTATGTATCTTTTCTGGAATTTGGTCTCCATCAGCACCTAAAACAGAGCAGGGACCACAAAAACGTTCCCAAACACCCAGATATACTTTTCTATACTATTCTTTTTCTATTTCTGTTGTTGGGCTTGCACTGGGACCAGGGTAACTAATTTTGTCTATCCCATGTTTTTACATCCGTTGAATGACAATAAAGAACCTTGAATCCTTTAATATATATTAGTTTGATGGAGTAATTTCATAAATAGTGAAATACAGAGCTGGCACAAACCTTTATTGAGCTGTAAGCAGAATCTAACTTGGTGGCTGCAGTGACCATCACAGCACTATTGTGGCTTAATCAAAATATTATCATTTTATAGCCCTTATTGTAATATAACCATTAACTTAGTTTATTAGTTGGTGTACATCATATCAGAGTCACTGGCTTTGGTTTATTAGACTAAAGGGTAGCAAAGTTCAGAAAAATGGTCTGGTATTAATTTACACTTTTCAATATTAAGGATGTTGTATAAATTTGGCCCACTGAACTTCAAAGTTTTAAACAAACCAATTTAATAGGTATCAGAAACTGTGTCAAGTAAATTCTATTTCAGGGGTAATTAAAGTAGAAATGACACATGCCAATTTTAGCACAGTTTGCTCTAAAATAAAAAGTTTTTTTTCCCCAGAAATAGCTGAAACAACAGCCAATTTAATTTAGTAATTAGTTAGCGAGTCTGGGAGCAGCCATTTTGGTGTAACGTCACCAGGTTGGTTGGTTCTCTTGATCCATAGGTTTTACCAGCTACACTACGCTGCACCTAACAAGCTGTAATATATTTAAGATGATAAATAAAATGAGGACGGACTTTAAAGGTCTATTGAGTATCCAGATCCTATTGCCAATGATTTTGTTAGGTCGACTGGGATATATAGAGAGAATTTTGTTTCTTTATTATTCAATCAAATTGAACCGATTTGAAACCCAAAATAAATTTTGAGAGCAAAAGAAAAGAAGTGAGAATCAAAATTTTTTTTGTAGAGATACAAACCAAATAGGTTGCAATTAAAAAATATACATTTGAGAGAGTATATTCTCCAACTTCAATCAAAACTAATATTTTCAATCAAAACAAATATTTTATTCAATCAAACTAATGTTTGTAAGTAAAAAATGACCATAATTTTGCATGAAAATAACTCCTTTTTATTAAAAACATTTGGTTAAAGTCATAAAGTTTTGTTTGCAAGTCGGTCCTCTTTGCTTGCAAATCCTAAAGTTTTGATTGCAAATCTAACAGCATTTGATGCGCAGGGCCTGCGCCGGTGAATGTGAGCAGCATTTCTATTGGTTGGTTTCACCTGACTCCGGTGCCAGCTACGCCTTCTGTGTTTCATTCATTTCTCCTTCAACTCTCATCCTGCATTACCGGGTTTTGTCGTGATGCTCAGCTGATGGTCGCGTACAGTCATAAACGTCCAGTTTCTGTCTATGGTGCAGTTCATAGACGGAACGGAGGAGGAACTATAGCGGCCTGTTCCTCATCTTCTTACACTTTTAAACCTCAAATATTCAAGAGCACTCCATGGTATGGAAACCGTGCATACACACTGTATGACAGAGGGGGAAGGGTTTGATGTCATAATGAAAGTCATGCACACTGACCAGTCAACCAAAGAGACATCACTGTTGCCAAGTAGCAAGGGTACATGATCAATCGGAGGTAGTGGCAGGACCTTCACTGTCACATGTGCTTTATCATTTTAATATTCTGCGATATATAAAATATTCTTTTACCTTGGGTTGGTTCTGCAAAATGTGCACAGTCATACTCAGCATGACATTGCCACTCAGTACCTGCTTTGCCGATTTGCACAGCCAGCTTGGTCAGTTTCCCCTGCAGGACAGATTTTTCCTTCTTTGGTAGGTTTTTCTTCTTCTTCTCTGCATCTTCATCCTCATTGAGCGGCTGCATTTCCACAGTGGGTCCATCTTTGTTTTTCCCTTAATGGAAAAAGGAAGTCGGTTACTTATTAAGACGTATGGAAACAAATCCAGATCAACATCACAAACTGGTTTGGCTCTAGCTCTCCCTGACATCCTTAATTAAATAACACAGTATATTAAGTGTTGAAATATAATATATATATATATATATACATATAGTCTTGGTAGTGCATATCTTTTAAAGAAAGGATAAGACCTTATCTAGATTACTGAAAGAAAATTGTTGACATGCACTGTTTAACCAGGATAATGCTAAATTGTAGTTAGAATAAGATCTGTCAGAGTTAACAGCCACGCTCTTCCCATGATATCATACACAGCTCTACCAGTAGAAAAAAATCATTCTGCTTCGTGACAGTGAGTGGGGGTATCTGCAGGTGTGTGTGTGTGTGTGTGTGTGTGTGTGTGTGTGTGTGTGTGTGTGTGTGTGTGTGTGTGTGTGTGTGTGT
>JBAMHT010000022.1:20510013-20520326 GCA_037177075.1 Craterocephalus fluviatilis | reverse complement strand
TTTTTTTCAGGAATCCAGTAAAATGAATACTATTATTCTGCACCCCTCCAGATGTTTTGTGAATCTATTGTTTTTGAAAAAGCAATTTTTTGATGAAAACGTTGTAGCTCTGACCTTTACAAATCTGAAATGGTATTATATCAGCGTGAAAAGATGATTTTGGGCATGTAGGGGTTTTGTCTCTGCAGTGAGCCGAATCCACCCGAAACCACTTTATCCACCTTATTTATGGAGATTCTGACAGTTTTAAATAAAACATATGTCATATTTGTGGTGGTGGCTAAAAAAGTTTGGGAACCCCTGCAAATTCCATCCTCAGGATTTGGTGCAACGGGAGATTCTCATCATGGATGCCGCAACTGTGTGATGCATCATGTCAATATGAAGCAGAACCTCTGAGGAAGGTTCCCATCACCTTGTTGGATCCATGATACCAAGAATGAAGGCAGTTCTGGCGGAAATAAAATCTGACCCCGTCCTAGAAGGTGGACCTGATAAAGTTTTCTTTTTCAACATGGCTCAAATTGCAGAGATTTTTTTGCCTACATGTACCAATAATTTACAGTCAAACAGAAGGGAAGGGGAGATCCAGAATAAGAGTTTTTATTCTTCCAGTAGTAAATCCTTTTTATTCAGCTAGTTAAATTATTGCTCTAATGGCATGTTGTAAACATCTATCAGTTCAAAAACCGAGTATTGGGTTCGGCTTAGAATTACAATACTTATCATGGTACTCTGTGTGCACACTGTGCACATTAAGGATGAAAAATAAGGGGGTTTGCTTATTTGGTCAAATTAGCTTGGCATGTGTGACTGCTTGATCTCCCGACCAACTGCTTGACTGTATGTCGCTGCATTCCCAGATCCCAGTGGTTACTTTCACGAATACAAGCCTATAATCACTGCAGGAATTGATGGCCAAAACTATGTAAATAGGACTAAAGTTGTAATAAATCTGAATTCTATTTCAGTTGTGTGGATTTGGATCCCCAATGTTGAAGTGACTGGACCATGCCGTGTCCAACAAAATCAACCCAAACCCACTAGCAAAACACACATGCCAGACTGCTTCCACACACTGTCTTAATACCTTCAGCAGAGACTGGAAGATACTTTCTTGTTTCATGGATGGCTTATATGATACTGGCACCAGAAGCAGGAGAGATTAGAAAGAAAACCTCCCCTTTCCATTTCAAAAATCTGATAAATGAAACAGCAAATCAAGACACATTTACTGTTCACACTTTAAAGACTCTGGTGCTAACATTTATGTTGGTTTCATGTCAGTCTACAGAGTATTTCTTCCTAAAATCAGTCCCTTGACTAATTCTTGCAGGTTAATTTCAGAGAGAAACAAATGGAAAGTAAACACACATGTGCCAGAAATAACATGAATATTTCATCACTTTGTAAAGAGAATTCTTCGTGGATTTCAT
The DNA here is from genome assembly GCA_037177075.1 of Craterocephalus fluviatilis. Taxonomy (NCBI): domain Eukaryota; kingdom Metazoa; phylum Chordata; class Actinopteri; order Atheriniformes; family Atherinidae; genus Craterocephalus; species Craterocephalus fluviatilis. The sequence goes on along the minus strand of JBAMHT010000022.1, from coordinate 20,518,890 downwards.
CTCACTTCAAGACTTGAGTCGTGCATGAAGTAGAGGAGGCATAATGTGCTTCCCACATCAGGCATGACTGGAAATAAGCATGCTCTCATTTCCCATGAAATGCACTTAGCTGCTCGAGTCCGCTGCAGTGAACGGATTTCTGCTGGGTTATCTGTCAGCACCGCCGCCAGCCAAAAGATTACCCACAGGAATCTCTTTGATAATATGGCGAAGTCTAAAAAATGTACAAATCGCAAATAAATGAAGCCATGTTGTTTTAGGACTTTGAGACGATGTAGATTCATTTCTACTTTTACCAATTGCAAAGCCCTCTGGGAAATCAAAGGACAAAAGGGTATGAATTCATTCACCTGCTATCAAGCATTTAACATTCATTTTCCACTGGATTAGCCAAAATATATATAAAGCACACCCACAAACCCATGACCCCAAAGGCTTATCTTGAAGTAAGATTGATTTTTGCCTTTAAAGTGCTGACATCAAAAAGAGAGAAAATAGGATTTCATCTACCGAGCTTTCACCTGCGAACAGCATCCAGGAGGTGCCTTTAATGCATCAAATGAAGTTTGATGCATATTCTTCTTCGGCCAACACAAACATTACGCTGTTGCTTTTAAATCTGGGAGGACATCTTGGGACAGCCAGCCAGAGCGCAGAGATTACAAGGAAACAAATTTATGATTGCTTTCTCATCTCACTCCGCAGTTTCAGAGCTGAAGAGAAACACTGCACACTGCTGCTGATGTTACAGCCAGAAGGTCGTTCCAGTCAGTCTGCTTACAGCTCCGTACACGGAAACTTCAACCTGGATCACGCCATGAATGCACGGGTTTTAGATGATAAAGTATAACCTGAGCAGCAGCAGATTTAAGAAAAACATAATTTATATAATCTAAGGAAATTTTTTTCTTATTTACTAAATCCCATTATTGTCCCCTTTGCTAAGAGCTTCGTTTGTTCATGTTTTAACATGCAACCCTATCCAGCGACGTTCCCAATACCAAAAATGTTTGGTATGTTGTGTGAAATGTAAATGAAAACAGTCTCAGAAATCCATATTTCAGTGCAATACAAGCAACACACAGTATTAAACACTGAAACTGAGACATTCCACCATTTCACAGAAATTATGAGCTGATTTTTAATTAGATTGAAGAAATGTGTTAAAACAAATAGCAACTTGGGCATCAAAAGGCAAAGTGATTGTACACAACTAGATTGGTTAATTACCAACAGGCCAATAACATGGCTAATTTCTGCTAATAACAGTCTGTCCGAAATCTTCCACTAATTACTCTTACTTTTACTATGATATGTTATGTAGTGTCCCTCAATCCTCACAATATGTTAAAGTTGGAATACATACATATTTACCCACATATACATACACACCTAATGATCTTGATGATAGACATGTGTATAGAACTGTGTGTAACTTTAGCAGGCAACTTGTGCATCTGTGCATGTGCTAAAGTTGCCACCTAATCTTTAACAGAAGGCTGCCTTTTATGAGCTGTTTTTGTTTTATGGTACCACAGTGTACATGTATGTATATGTATGTGTATGTGTAAGTATATGTTTATGTATGAGTATGCATGTGCACATATGTGTACTGTATGCATATGAACTATTGTAATGATTTCTTTACTCGGTGTCTCACAACTCTTACTGTATATGATTGGCCAACACTTTTAACTTTGTTTAGTGGGAACAGAGGAAGGGGCCATTTCTTTTGAATATTTCTTTAATTTTGTAAGTATTCCCTTTTCTAATTTTAAAGTGTGTTATGGAGTGACACCGAAATAAAGGTTTATCTTCTATCTATATGTTTTTGAAACATGTTCTTAATGAAATGATGACATTTCTTACTATGAATAAAATCATTTTTACAGAAACATCAGATCTTTTTTTTTACATTTTTAACTTCTCTTCTAAATAGTGGCATCAAATAATGTTATAATGTCAATAATACTGAGACTTGTTAAACAGATGAATGAACACCAGGTGGCAAAAGTGGTCAACTTGTGAGGACAATAGGTCTAGGTTATGCAAAATGAAGTGCATGATAAAGGAAAGTAAAAATATGTCTTCATTTGAGACTGGGGGTAATTTTTAAATGTGTGATAAACTCTGTCAAATGAGGGGGGTAAATTTGTATTTGCACGTTAGACATTTTATTTAATGTTTGTATGATCAACTTGTAGAAACAGAGCAAACTGACGCACATGATGTACCCATCTGCATTATTAACCTGTGTTACAGGGGGTCCAGCTCCAGCTTCTTTTACCAGATAATTGCTTGGTGTCATGAAATGAGACATCTGCCACGCATTTCGGGCACCATTATCTCCTCTCACATACACATATTCTGGAGCTTTACGACAAGTATACGCCATCCAGCATGTTTTCAGCAAGTGGAGAGGGGTGAAGGAAATGATCCATCACTCGGGGTAAACTCTAAACAACCTAATGACACATGGCAATATAAAATGGAAAATTCAAATAAACACCCGTGGGCCTGTTTGGAGGCACCCCTGGTACAATAGCCCAAACACTGGGCATTTGAGTAATCATTACTAGTCATAACTCAGCACGCTGGAGATGTTAAATAAACAGTATACTTCTGTAAGGCATATACAACAAGGCCCAAATTTACTTTAGTCGTATCGCAGGAATCTGTGAGGTAAAGGACACTCGCCAGCCATGCCAGACAGTATCTTTTAATGTCATGTCATGTCTTTTCAACAACAGCGGAGCTTTTTGTGTTAGAAAAACCTACTACTGTATGCCTTGGTGGCCTCTGGGCTGATTTGTGGCTGTTGCATGACATAACAAGAAATCCAAACTGTTTTGAGACCCTCAAACCAAGTCTATACATAGTCCGTCTGATTTATAACAGATCTTACTCTGAAAGAGCGCCAGAGGACACTTTGTATCTCCATTTACCTCCACGCTTTGGTTCAGCGGGAGAAAAAATAATCATTTTTACAATTACTTAAGCACGTGTGTGTTACAAGGCCAGAAATGATGGCTAAACCGTAGCTGGAGTAACATCTAGGAATGAGGTGGAAGTCGACCCCGCAGGTGAAACAGTTAAAACAACTGCCTGTAAGTTAAGAAATTAATAGTTTCTTAATTGGGCTCGATTATACGGCTATTAAGAAGAGTTCTGAGAATTCAGCCAGGTCGAGCCCTGCAGTGGGGACGGCATCGCTGCCAGATGCCGGTGCGATGGCCAGGTAAGGTGTCACTGCAAGGCTAAAACCCAGCGGGCCCTCACTTGCAGCTGAAATTAAGGCTATTACATTAAATTTTTGTTATTCTTGAGTGTAATTTAATGCAATTTGATTGAAAACAAAGATGAAAAATCACTTAATAAATAAAGGATTACAGCAGAATAACAGAGCGGTCATTAAAAACAAAACTGTCATGCTGTAGAACGGTAGTCTGTCATGTTGCAAAAGAGCAGCATAGAAAAGAGACAGCTGTGTGCGCTAAAAATCTGCTTTGTTTACTAAAAGAAACATAAATGTACCACATCTGATAACGGAAAATAGTCTGAAGTATCTTAAGATTAATATTTAATAGAAAACGCTTAAATATTTTGACTGGAAAAATAGTTCATCTTTGTTTATAAATGACTAAGTACAGCAGCCCTTCTTAACCTCGGGGAGTAGCAGGGATGGGTCCCAATCTGGGGGATAATATGGCAGAAAATTAAATAATAAACTATAAGGTGGAAATGAGTTTTGTAGAGAAAATGTCAGCTTAGTTAAAGAGGATCTACATTAAAGTTTTACTGGATAAAAGTCAGCTTGATGACACCAGCAATGTCCACAGGGACACAGTGATTTCCAGATGCATTGGTCAATAGAATATGGCATCAAACAGTATTAGATGCATCACTTTGACAATTCTTTCCATTCAGATAACAGAAGACGTTTTTCTTTCTTTCTCATTTTGTAAGAGGGACTGCGTGAATTGCTTTGGGTCAGTGTCACACCTGCAGCAGAGAGCTGTCTTCAGTCAGAGACTTCCTGTTGGGAGAGCTTAGCTGAAATTGAATTGGTCCATGACAAGAGCCAGTTTTTCTCCATCCAGGCTTGAGGGCCCAGGTCCAGCAGATTCTAGATGTTTTCAATTGTTCCAACATATCTGATTCAAACTAATTGGTCATTATGTAGAACTTGAGAAGAACCTGGAGGATTCATAAATTTACATTTTATGTTGTCTTTTATGCTTGAATTTTAAACTTTATCATGTTTTTAATCTGTTCTCCTTTCTCCATTTCTCTTGCTTATTTTATGTGACCTCTTATTTTATTTTTTTAGTATTCTAAGTTTTTTTTTTTCAGTATACCTTTTTCACCTGTAGCCCTCTGTAATGCTTCTGTTTTATGTAAAGCAACTTGAACGTACTTTACAAATAAACTAGCCTTGCTTTACACACAGCACTGTTTACAAAAAAATCTGCATCCACATGGAAAGGTAGAAAAACAGTTTGTGTATAAAAGATTCCTGCTCATTGCATAGACAATGACAATGTCCTGGATGGGTATAAGTTCTTGTGTTGTTTTTCAAAGCCGGCTCCAGGAATGTACCTAATGAATGAGTCTGCCACTGAAATTATTTAGAAGTAGTTTTAAGGCCAGAATGTGATGTAGTGTTGCTCTAAACCGAGGAAATAACAGAGCCCAATTTGGCATCAAAAACCCTGGTTTTCTAGTCCACACAAAAACATGGCAGTTGGAGTAAGTGAGAGCAAAGTGTTTTCTAAAATGTTTAGTGGTGCCTGCAAATAGACTGCATTTGCATATTGACTATTGTTACGAACTGATAAAACTGATGAAAACTGGTAATAAAAACGAATCTTCCTCTTTCTAGCAGCTGAAGCCAATGTTACTCTGGACTGTTTTCAATATGCATTCACACTGATGCTGTTTGTTCTGCTGTAAATGAACCATGGTCCACTTCTGTGGATATTACGCTTCGCTTTGAGGAGTGTGAATGTGCATTCACACTCTGGAATGGACCAAAGATGTGAACCAAGGAAGTGACACAGGATGTCTTCGCTCAACATGGCAGATATCTGGCCACCTCTCCTGTTGCTCATACTAGACATATTTTGGTGAAAACTGCATTAAGTTAAAAAACCCAAGTAAAAACAGAAACCAGACTGCATAAATGTATTGTTGCTCCATAGGTTAGGCTAGATACTATGAATGAGATGTTATAGGTCCTGGCCAATCATTGAGGTGGATTTTCATCCTCCTTCTTCATCTTTAGTGGTTGTTTATCTGTAATATTGCTGCTTACAGGCAGTTGTTGTAACTGTTTTACATCGTGATGGCTTCTTCTCATATCAACTATGCTGCCCAACACTGGCCCCGTGGTTTCTGATGGTACTACTCTGTTTGGCAGTCATGGTACGGATCAGCAAGGGTCCAGAAAACTGGTCAAATGACACCCATAAATGACACAGCATATGGACAAATACTCCGTACCTGTTTTGTTGTAGACCATAAATGTACCCTCAGATGTGTAATCAGGTTGTCACGTTGTAATGGGCACTATTCAGACTTCACTTACAGATCGCCACCCAGGCAGTCCAACAAAAAACCAACACCATCATAAAAGATCCCTGACACCACCTCCATGGTTCTTTTCAGCGTCTTCCATCTTGCCCCCAAAGGGACCACGAGCAAAAACATCCCAGTAAATAAATAGCTCATTCCAATGGCAATCAGAAGTTTGAATTAAAAACTCGGGTTTTCCTTTACTTGCTTTTAATTGTGTTTCTTGTTTTATTTTTTGAGCTACTTTGACAGATGAATTGTCACTGCTTTGCAAAGGACAACAAAGTTTTTTGTAGTCTTAGTGTTAGAACTTGATCCACAAAGCTACATGAAAATTGCACATTTGAGAAAATGTGATGAAATGAATGAGATTCATGAAGAAGTTCCTTGGTATAAAAATCCTAAATATAGCTCACTTGATTATTTCACAGCTGCTTTTGAGTAAATTGCTGATTGTTTAGCTCATCCATGAGAGTTTATTTCTAATTTTCAATGTTGGAGCACTCTGACTGCTGCCCTACGGAGGTACGACAACTCACAGTACCACACAATTTATCCCTTTCAGCCAGGGCTACTTACGTATTCAGCTAGGCCAGATTTTGGCCTGTTAGTGTCAGGTAAAATAAAAAAATTGTTATGGCAGATGTCACACTTGTTTTAATTTAGTTGCCATATTGCCACATTTATCACAGCATACAATCTTGTACTATGCAAGTACAGTTACAGCTGTAAGTTGCAAAATACACTTTTGCATCATTGTTACCCTTTCAGTTTGTTCCCCACTCCATGGCTACTCTTACTTTTAAGTATCAGTGTCAAGTAACCAAAAAAACTTGTGTCCACTATCTTTCATTTATGTCAAACCATAAATACAGTAAATCTGTGATTTTTATTTTACTGCAACACTTTAATGCTGTGTTGGCAGAATCAGAAGCTGGGCCACATGGAAGTCGGTTGTGGGCCGTATGAGGCCCGCGGGCCGCCAATTAAAGAGGCCTGCTTTAAGCCTTTTTCCTAGCATCAGTCCAACATGAACCTTACTATTATAGTCAAAATGAGTCTCACACATTCAAAACCTTCTGTTAGCGCTCAGTGTTATGTGTGAAAAAATAAGCCTTACAGTACATGCATGTCATTCTGCTGGTCCCTTGACAGCCATTACTAACCCAATATCCTGTTTCAGAGAGAGTGAGACTCCAGCATGTTGCTTTTGGCCCTTCACCAAATCACAAAAGTATGAAAATTACCCATCCAGTTGTGGCCTGCAGCTCTTTAAAAGCCATCATTGCTCCTTTTGACTAACCTCCGCAGGGCTCAGAGGCCAGAATTGACTGGCAGAGTGCAACACTGCCCAACCACCACCACCACCACTCAGGCACTTCTAACCTCCCTCCCTCTGCAAGACCCAAGTAATCACGGTGGCTTTGAGCTGTTTGTATGGCAGCATAATTTAGTGACCGTGCGGCCTGGTGATTATAGCCCTGCAGAAAGCCCAGATAAACAGCATCGGCTTCTTATCAGCTTTCTCATACTCTTGCTGGCCTGAGCTTTACCCCCGTCTCGCTCGACGTGTCACATCCCTCTGGAGAGCCGGGCGCCTGGAATAGCTCGACGTTTTGTGGCTGGCTGTGCTCTCCTTGATTGTATGCATTTCTTTAACGGCAGCAGCTATGTGTGAACTCTGAAGTCTGCGCTGGAAGGGCTGCTTGTACTTTAAGTGCTGCACAATAATTTGTTGTTGCCATATCCGTGACTAGTACAAGGGAATGCCGCCTGAAGTCAAGGAACACAGCAGAGGATATGAATAGTTCTTCCTCAGATCTTATTTAAGTGGGAAAGAAGTTCTCCTTCAATGAGTCTGTGTCAAGTAGGATCAATGCTGCTGCTTTTGACATGAAGCGAACAAATGAGTCAAGCCCCATCCAAACCCAGAAGGAGCAGCATCATTCAAGGGCTGCTGGGATAACAGGCATTCCCAAGAGGCTGAAATATTCCACAGATTCCTGAAACACAATCATGCACAAACGGCATCAGGTGTCAGGTGCTTCCTTCAGACCTGCCAGTATTAGGTTAGGATCATCAGGAACGTCGGGCTTGGCAACATGAAGGATTTGAGCAGCAACTGGCAGCTGACCAGGAAATAGGCTTTCATCGAAACAGATGCTTGCCTTTATGAATTGTGGCATATCGTCAGGACCAGACTTTGCGTCACATTTCTCAGTTAGCCAGCGTTGCCAGGAATGCCTTGGAACCCGAGTGTACAAGGCGTCCGACACCCCAGCTCATACGAGTGTGACGTGCTCGTCTACATGTCACATTCAGAGGGGAAGTGGATGCAAAATATATCACTTTTCAGAAGTTGACATGTAGATTTCAGAGTGCTTTAAGTGTTCGATGATGAAACAGTCCCGGTTGTGTTTACCCAACGATCATTGCGAGGACCAGTTTGGTTTGGCACCTCCCCACCGCATGCACGGCATGAGGTAATTTTCAGGAACACAGTCATTAAACTTCTGTTTATCTCACAGACATGTGCGAGATTTTCCGAGGACATGCAGGTGTTAAAAAAGAGCCATAGGTATGTTATACTGCAGCCCCCTCCTGTGGTTATCTATAGGCTTTTTAATGTGGTTTACACATCATTGAGAAAGCCACATGTTTACTGGCACAGAATGCAAGGGGGTGTTAATGTCTTGGCACCTTGAACATTCTTTGCTAATTGTCAATAAAAGCAGAATTTAACTATATTCTAGTAGAAAAACTTGATACTTTTCATTGTTTCATATGATCTGAGGAGGGAACACATCCATGCCACACACAGAGTGTGAAACAAAAAACTCTCTAATTTATAAAAAAGATTTAATGTAATTTTAATGTCACATGTTATTTGTCTGTAAGACTGCAGTTAATGTTCCAGCCCTTTTCAAAGGGTGAAGAAGAAGCAGAAAGTGGCAACATTTTTGGTTTTATCTGTGTTGTTTTTTAAGAAGTTTGAGGCAAAATTGATAAATAGCAGCTTATACATGTGATGATTTAACCCTATCAGAGAATTCATGATAGGCCAAGGCACTATGAAGAATAAAAGATCACGAGTAAAGGTTTTTTGTAGAGATGTGTAATACCACAGATTTAATTACCGATTAAAAATTCCAGTCAGTATTGGTGATGCCGATCTGATACTTTGTACAAAAACTACAAAAACAGCCAACACTATGGGGAAAGGAAAATTAATAACATTATTGAGTTACAAGTAAAATGCATAAAAAATAAATATAAATTGTACCTGGGGGCTCCGGGCTCTGG
>JBAMHT010000022.1:20432229-20442402 GCA_037177075.1 Craterocephalus fluviatilis | reverse complement strand
ACCTATGACTTCCAGTTCTATATATATATATATATATATATATATAAGTATATTGCAGGAGTGAATACATACTTTTTATGAAAACTGTTTGTGCTTAGCTATATGGCATGGTATGCCTCTGTTTCTCTGCTTTAATGGCTCATATAAAAACCAAAACAAAGGCTGTGTAGATAAGTGATGGTGCCACCTTCACATTCCTCTGCAGACCTTGTGCCATGGTGGTGCCAGACTTTGAGCTGATCTGTGAAATCATGCTGGTGGCTGAAGGCTTTATTAATGCTCGGATCCTCGCCAGGAAGTTTATCACCCTCTACACGCTGTGCAAAGAGCTGCTGTCCAAACAGGTACCAGCTTCTGTCTGCAGTGTTACGACGGAGAAAAAAGTCAGATGCGTTTCCACCTCAAAGTGTACCAGCTGAGTCAGTTATCTGGCGGTAATGGAGGCTTCTGATGAAGGAATGAGTCGGAGGCAACACACAGGAGCTTACTCTGCCACTGAGTGAAGTATTACAAGCACATAAGTAAGAAGCTCCGGGGCGTTTCTCTCCTAATGTTTCTTTAATCCCTCCTGGTCTGGTCCTGTTTTTCATTTATGCCAGTTTAATTATTAAAAAAAGCTGTAAAATCAATCACTGTGCTGATTGATGGTTCCTGCTCAGCTCCTCAGCTCGGGTAAGTGATTTTATGAGCCCTCAGTTTTGGATAAATTTTCCATGACTGCAGGCATATTTTAGTATTATATTGCACTACTCAATTTTTATGGCTGTTAAATGAAAATATATAAATGTGGACTTATTTATATCTTTTAGTGGCATAAAAATCCATCGATCTACATTGATTCAATCCCTGAAGGACCATTATCATCAATTTTAACAGAAAAATCCATTGAAAATTAATGCAGTAATCTATAGGAAACGCTTAACATTATTTTCTCTATTCAAATCACCAAACAACACACGTCTATGCCAAGATAGTCCAGGCCAGATATACCAAACATACTGCCGGGGGGGCAAAAGAGCCCCACCACAGGGTCCAGTCTGGCCCGCTGGAAAAGTTACTTTGCCCATGTTGTTTTAGAAGTTGTAATACATGTGTCATTTAGTAAATATCTAAACTAAAGAAAATATGTGAATCTATGAATATAATTTGAAATCAATTAAATTCTCTAAATAAATAAAAAATCGATTTTAAGAGGTTAACAATTTATTAACAACATTTATGTGATATACTTATTAGTGTGTTTATGTATTGAAATTAACACATTTTTTACATTTAAAATTTCTACAATAAAAATATAAAACAAAAAAATGAAACATCTAAATAAACAGAATTATAAGTTGGGACTAAATATTATGAAAACTACACTTGTTGTTGCCATGAAAATGTAAGGTTGTTCATCATGTAATCTAAAGGTTTTATACAGTAAATAATATACCAGTACTTCTTAGCACTGAAACTGAGAAAATGTGGACTTTTTATTTATAATCTTGTTATTTTAGCAGTCTGGTCTAACTGAGATCATATTGCGCTGAATTTGGCCCCAGGGGGACTCTGATTGGGTGGGAAATCCAGAAAACCTTTTAACCTTCCCTTGCTTTACTTGTACAGAGCCGACTGGTGGCATTCACAGAAAAAAATGTGCTTGTTGCAACGCGTTACTGATGTATGACCACAAGATGTTACTAATGTGTGGCTGAGATTTTAATGTGTGGTCACAAGAAATCAGTGCATGGGAACAAGATAATTAATTACATCTGACTACATAATTATTTCGACCCTTCCATTAGAGAAGGAAAAAATCAGGTATAAAGTTTTATAAAAATCATGACACTGTTTTTGAATTGTGGTTCAATAGAAATATTTTTAAAATGAGCAAAAAATATGTGAAATTAATATATGTTGCATTACTCTTAAGCTAATATGTTGTTGAACAATCCTTTGAGGCGATCACTGCAATCTGGTATTTTCTGGAACTTTCCATCAGACTTCTACACCTGTCTGCTGGTATTCTGGCCCACTAGTCATCAGCAATGTGCTCTCATTGCTCCAGGACTGTTTCTTTTTGTTTGTATTTTACTATGTTTTTAATTCAATTAAATAAATAAAAAAAAAAACTTATTTTGCTAAATTATAATTCAGGAAATGTATATTTATTATTACTTTTTACAGTCTTCAGTTATTTGGATTATTTGTAAGTATTTTGTATTTTGAGTGATAGAAAGGGATAAATAATTTTTTGTATCTCGCGGCGACATATTATTATTGATGTCACTACTTAATTGTAGGGATACAGTGTAATTTCTGACCCAAACATTAGCCTAATGTGTGTAAGAATGGATGATTTCTGGGATCAGTATACAGTGTTAGGAGTACGTTCGTACTCCAAGCACCTCTATATAAACAAAGAGGGCTCTGCTTTGTGCTACTTTAGGTGTCTGAGGAGGGGACGGTGTTGTGTGACTTGTGGGAGGTTTTACGTTTATCACCCCTAAAGGCCAAGAGTTACTCAGTATCCCTTTAATGTGTTTAAAATACATAAATGTGCTAATTTCACAGATTTATTCACAGACCCCGCTGAAATTAGCTTGTGATCCCATGGGGGTCCCGACCATCAGTTTGAGAACCCCTGGTCAAGAGACTGGAAGACGGTAATAATTGCCAAGTCAATGTAAACATATTTTGAGGCAGAGAGAGCAAAATCCCACCTGGAGACATTTTTCCCCATGTCTGGATAAAAGACGAGGTTTGGTCCCCTCAGAGTAAAATCTGCTGTCTTATCGTCTCATAGCCATTTCTGGAGTTGAATCATCATCCTTTGGATTGATATGATATTGTTCTTCTGGAACTTGTAATTGAAAGTCCTCATATCTTTTTAAAAAATGGATGTTTCTCTCATACATTAGCATCTTGGTGATGAACTGAACTGTGACGAACAGACTGATGCCTGTTTGTCTTTTCTCTCGGCTTCCTCTGCAGGATCACTATGACTGGGGCCTCAGGGCCATCAAGTCCGTGCTGGTCGTTGCCGGCTCTCTGAAGAGAGGAGACCCCGGCCGAGCCGAGGATCAGGTTCTCATGCGAGCTCTGAGAGACTTCAATATTCCGAAGATCGTCACGGATGACATGCCCGTCTTCATGGGCCTGATAGGAGACCTTTTCCCCTCCCTGGACGTCCCCAGGAAGAGAGACTTGGACTTTGAGAGGCACGTGAAGCAATCTATTCTGGACTTGAAGTTGCAGGCGGAGGACAACTTCATACTCAAGGTACAGTCTGAGAATTACAGCTGTAGGGGGAGGAAGCAACAAGTCATGTGTGAAAGAAAATACGATTACACCGCGTCTGTACAGCACCAGCTAGCTCCCAAATGGAGGTTTTTATCTTTAACAGTTTTGACAGATATTACAGTTTCAGTTCTTTCATTTGAGATTTGTCTTCATTCTCTCCAAAAGCTATTTACCTCATGTCATAATGCTCTGCTGGGAAATGCACATTACTGTCAAACAAGTCTGCAGCATCGGGATGAATCGGGCAAATATTGCCAAAAGCCAGCGGTTGCTCGCAGCCACCGGCGAGTTCAGGTGCCCGAGCTGATGACCTAATTCCAGTCATTATATCACACACAGACACACACAACAGGAGCCAGAGACAGAAGTACGCGGGACCGAGGGAAATAAGTGCAATCTGCCTCGGGTCAAATAGACATGGGAAGCACATAATAACACTCCATCAGCGGAGGCTGGCGCTGCACCACGCCACTTAACCCCGGCATCGTAAGAGACAGCGGCGGAAATAAACAAAGAGAGAATGGCAGCGCGGTCAATAACAAGCATACACCCTTACAGCCTGAACTTTCACTGGCTCTGCTTGTGAGCCCAACCTTTTGATTTCAGACACAAAGATGGTTGGGGAGGCGGGGGGTGGGGGGCGCTCTACTTAGCGTTAGCTTGCGCTAGCATCAGGGCTCCCCAGATCAAAGCCGTAATCAGCCGAGGCCTTTGAGAGCGTGAAGCAGCTGAATGGATGGGGGGGCGGGGGTCGATGGCGTCGATCGGGGCGAGTCATCTGTGAGAAAGGAAATCTCTCTTTCTTCCTGCTTCTCTCGCCCGGTAGATGTTTCTCTCCCTGCAGTGTTACCTGACACGGACACGCGGGAAATGTTGCATCTAAACTCTGTTCATTTGACTTTGAAGCACTATAACTACATTCTTGGAGCTCGGGGGTTACCATAGCGACAGAAAATGAGTAAATTAGTCATACATTTCACACGTATGGGTTAATTCAGGCCATATTTAGCAGAATACTGACGCACGTTTATAATACAGAGGAGTGTTATGGATCCTGATCAACAACAAACTACAAGAAAAGTTTAATTTTACTAAGGTTTGTGTTGAGATAAATGAACAAATCGCACTTTATTACAAATAGTTTCTGAGACACCAACCAAATGGGACAAGGGAGCTTTCCCTTTGTTTTCAATCTGAATTTTTGTTTAAAACGGCTGTTATTTATCCCCGTTCATGCCTGCTCATTAGCAGCTTAAACATTAGTGCAATGATCAGAGACTGGAAGGAAACAGCAGATAGACTTATCAGTGAAATAGTAAAATCATCAAACTGGTCGTTCAAATGAGCTGAGTAACTAGTCTAGATGTAAAAATTTAAAAATCAATTATAAAAAATGCAATTTATTGAAACTCCATGAAATAGAAAGATAAATCCAGCTTCACTTCTTCTGGTTTTAAAGATATTGAGTCATTTACTCCCCAGTTTATGGTGCCAGTCCTCCTGCTGTGTATGCATTTTTACTAACATTTAGGACTGTGTTTTGCTGTATTTATACATGTAGTCATGTTTGTGCGAGAGAAAACCTTTCTTATGCTTCATATTTTCTGCATCAGGACATTAAAATTAGTTAGAGAAAAGGGAACATCTGGTTCTTAGCAGGTGTTAAAGTTATGTAAATACAAGCTGAAATGAACAACACACTGACGTGTCCTCATTTATCTGACACAAACTCAGCCAAAATGTGAGAAAACCAACACTTCATTATTCATCTGCTTGCAGAGGCACATTTAGCCGCAGGAACAGGAAGGAGATGTTTTCTGCGTGATGTTATTACAGGACTTTTGGCTCACCGTTTCAGTCTGATGTCATGTCCCAGGTAGAGGTCAGGACTGTGACTGGGCTTCTACATCTTCATTCTTCCCTTTTTAGCCATTCTTTTGGAGATTTGTGCCTGAGTTTGGGCCCAACTTTTCATCCAAATAAATCGGTAAAATGCAACTTGTGAACTTTTTACAAAGGTTCTACAACATCTCTGCAATACTCTTATGGACATTTGAGTTCTGGCATGTTTCAATAAAATCTTTCTTTATGTTGTATCACGTTGAGTTCATGAAAATACAAAAATGAAATTATAAAAAGGTTTTTGTCTTTTTAGAATATCTTCTGTGAATTTACAAAATATTTTATTTTAAGATAAATATCAGGATGTAACAGATCGCTTCCTAACATTAAACTTTCCCTCCAGGAAAATTTTACTATTTTTATGTCAATTTGGTTTACTCAAGAACAAGTTGGAGTCAAGATGACATTTAACCCTTTTTTACCCTCATTTATGTGCTGGAGTTTTCCAAGAAACGGATAAAACTTAATATTAAGAGTTCAGAGAGCAGTAGCTTGGAAGTGGTCTGAGAAAATGAGAAAAATTTAGAATTTGAAGTTGAGTATTTGATGAGAGTAAATTTAATTATTTCTTCTGCATATTGAAAAAGAATCAGCAAACAGCTGAGAAAGGCCAGGTGATATGATTAATATGATCAGAATCTGCCTGTGTGATTATTTACAAGCAAGTTTTAAAAATGAGGACAACCAGGTTTCAGTGGACATCTTTGTTACTATGATTTGATTTCATTGATTATTTTGGCATTCTGTTGGTTATTTTCTTTCCCTGTCTGTCAGTCTCAATCTTTTATGGACATTTTCTATGTGTGACTATGAAGCTCTCTGCAGAGTGATGGACTGCGGAGAGTTTGGTGGTGATTGATGACATGAATTCTGATGTCTTTCCTCCTTCGCATTGTTCTAAGACTCTTTAGTAGAAGTTTGAAGCCCTGGACATAACTTTTTTTGCCCTGTCCATAAAACCTTAGAATCATAAGCTGCTGTACTTCCTTTTTTCGTGCCTCTCCATCACTCCTTTCCACCTCCAGTGATGCAGCTCATTCAACATTAATCAGTGTGTGACTTTAACGTGACACTGCCTGATACAAAATATTTTCACTCTGCTGTAAAACAGGCCGGCTGGCTTTTTAATTATACAGCTGCAGAGTAATGTGGTGCAGATATCTGTCCTTCCAGAAGTCCTCTGCAGTCATTTATTGTAGCTGCTGAACAGAATAATAAGCTGTGGCGCTGCAACCTCCACACACAGAAGGATGTTCTCAGTAAATCGGGGTTTAAAGCAGAGGTAGCGTATTAAATGCTGGATTAAGGTGTTTTTTTGTCGTTAAAAGCACACGAACAGCTGGGTATAAATGTGTGTGTGTGTGTGTTAGGTGGTGCAGCTGGAGGAGCTGCTGGCGGTGCGGCACTCTGTGTTTGTGATCGGGAACGCCGGCACCGGGAAGAGCCAGGTGATGAGGTCGCTCCAGAGGACCTATCAGAACATGAAGCGCCGGCCCGTGTGGGCGGACCTCAACCCCAAGGCTGTGACCAATGACGAGCTGTTCGGGATCATCAACCCGGCAACCAGAGAGTGGAAAGATGGTGATTAGTGGATCGTCCTTCAGAGCCATGGTTTCGTTAGCACGGCGTGTTTACGACGCCGCTGCAATCTTCCCCTGCAGGTCTGTTCTCCAGCATCATGCGCGAGCTGGCCAACATCAACCACAGCGGGCCCAAGTGGATCGTGCTGGACGGGGACATTGATCCGATGTGGATTGAGTCACTCAACACTGTTATGGATGACAATAAGGTGCGAGGAAAACAGGGATCAACAGGGTTTTTCACTGTTGATCAGATCTGAACAGGAAGTGTGTTTGACTCATCGTCACTGATGCAAAACACAGAAAACTCTTTGTTGTCTGTGGGCGGAAGAATAATTGTCAGTATGGTGGTAAGAGCTGAGGAGGAAGTTATATAATCCAGGCTCAGATTGTATAAAGAGAAATGTGTTTGGTGTGAAAATGTCCGTCCCTGCCAGGTGCTGACTCTGGCCAGTAATGAGCGGATCCCTCTGAACTCCACCATGAGGCTGGTGTTCGAGATTAGCCACCTCCGTACAGCTACTCCTGCAACTGTGTCCAGAGCAGGTACACACACTCTTTTTCTTCTCTTTAACCCCCCCACCTGCCCATACACGTTTATTCTTATAACAATATTCCACTTTATGTGTCCCTATAGTCTTAAGTTTTAGCCCAAAGAAGCAGCAAGTTTAGTTTGAACCCAGTCATGACTCATCAGGGTGTGAAAATGGATCCAGTCTAAAATGTGACGGCTGTCTCACTGCAGTGGAAAAATCCTCCGTGATAAAAAAAAACATGTTTGGCCCAAATGTGTTTTTGTTTGGCCCAACTTTGGCCTTGAATTCTTGCAATGACCAAATGTGAGCTTAGCTGAGAAAATGTTCCTTACAGTTAGGACCAGGTTTTCCCACAAAACACCAGCTGTAATCCACATCCAGCAACAGACATCTGGGCCACATGAGGCCTATGCAACACCTGCCAGTGCCATAATTGAGCCATAAGTGCCAAAAGTAGCCTGGATTTGGCCTAAACATGTCTGCTGTGTAGGTTGCTTCACCAGTTGAGTCATTAAAAATCAAGCCAATGGTGTCTGAACATACAAACATCAAATCTTTGAATTTAGTCTTCTGCTCCCTGCTGGATACCTGTAGTACTTTTACTGTAGTACCCCATTCGCTACAAAGAATCCGTTCTGAGCCCAGTGTGGAGTAGAACATATAAATATCTGACCTCAAATGTTGGGAGAATAAGTAATAATCTACATAAGTGCAGTAACAAAGTACTTTTACCTCATTACTTCCCACTTCTGTTGTCATTTGCAGATTTTTGTGACAACTATTGGTTCTTAAAATGTCCCACTCAGTAGTTGATGTCCATCTCAGTAGCATTAGCTTCTCTAATTAGCAACGTTAGCATGTCAGCTGTGTATCTGCACCCCTGTTCATGATACAACATTAGCTTTAGCATGTTTAGCTTAGCATTTTTTTAAGGAAAGCAGGTGGGCAGATATGTTTTCACCAGTCACATTTGCTACGTACAGTTTAGCGTCTCGTTTAGCCTTAAATGTGTCCCGGCTTCTCTAAACCTGGTCTGATTGAACATTTTCATCACATTTTTATTAGCTGATGAACATTTCGTCATAATCTTTGCCTTAGTGGCCGACCAGTTGCTCCTGCAGGTACTGAGGTCTCAGAGGGGACGTGGCCTTCTCTGTTGTTGCTCCACAAACATAAATTAATTAAACTTTGCACCTTCAATATCCATTTTTAAAACTCCCATTTTTATTTTTTGTATTTTAATTCCACCAAGGCTTTGTTTTTTATATGATCTTCTATATTTTCATGAACTACTTTTATAGTGGCGGCTTTTAGTTGTTCTATATCTGATGTTGTTCATTTGTTTATTATGTTCTCTCTTCGGCTGAAATCAGAAAATGTGACAACATCCCGTCCTGCCTGCTCTCCTTCCAGGAATTCTCTACATAAACCCGGCAGATCTCGGCTGGAGCCCGCAGGTTTCCAGCTGGATCGACAGGAGGGATGTCCAGTCGGAGAGGGCCAACCTAACCATACTGTTTGACAAATACGTCCCTCCGTGCCTGGACGCCCTCAGAACGAGGTAATGCGGCTGCTGCGTCGCTCCGTGCCAAGACAGAGAGTGCTCGCTGTCGTGTTGTTGACGCAGGATGTTCGGGGTGCAACATTAACGGGGAGGACCTGTGATAAGCGGGTGCGTTGGTGCAGGGCAACGGGGGCTGACTCAGAAGAACTGGATGTTTTCCTGCATTCTGCATCCTCCAACACCTCCATCATCATCACCACCGCCGAAGCAGACAACAGGAAGCAGAGGAGGGAGGAATGCATTGTCCTCAGTGACACAGAAATATTCCAAAAAAACACCACAACATCACAGCTCATAAATTTGTCATCGGGTTTCACGGAAGTGATTAAAATTCTTTTGGTGTAAAGACGCTGTTTGTTCTGCTACGTCTGCAGAATAACAGGCGACACACTCTGACAGGAGATGAAATCACATGAAATCTGTTTCTCTTTGCTCAGGTTTAAGAAGATCATCCCCATCCCTGAGCAGAGCCTGGTCCAGATGCTGTGCTACCTGCTGGAGTGCCTTCTGACTCCTGAAAACACACCGCCTGACTGCGCCAAAGACCTTTATGAGCTCTATTTTGTCTTCGCTGTGGTCTGGGCCTTTGGGGGAGCCTTTTTCCAGGACCAGGTACTGCGTGGGCTTCTGGCCATGTGAGACAGTTACTAAGTGGTTGCATAAAGGAGGGGAAAAGAATAGGACAGCCCAGTTTTTTCCTTTCCCTCGCCTCATACTGTAACTCGCCTCTCAAAGAGGTTTTGCGCTTTCATTATCCGAGCCCCCCTGGCTCTTACGCAACGCAACTTTGTGTCTCTATTTATGAAAAATCATTTCAGTGTTATTTCAGTTGGACAAATGAAAAGGGAGAGAAAAAAAAACAGAGGGAGAGATCTCCATCTGGAAATGAGGCGGGCCGCCTTCCCGCTCAGCGACACACTGGCTGGCTGCATTTAAATCAGCAGGAGAGCCGCGGCCAGCCGGGGTTGCTTAGCAATCCGGTTAGTGCTGTACAGTAAGCGCCTCCATCTAAGTTATGGGATAAAGCCGCTCTCCCCTCGCTACAAATGTACTCCACTTTATTTTCCCATCACCGATGCATTTAAATACTAAGTGGTTTTATTGACTGGAGAGTTGGAGGTGAGTAGAGGAGATGGGTACGGAGGAGGGGAGGAAGGTGAGGAGTAGCCAGCCAGCAGGGGACGAAGCTTCTGCTTGGGGGCAGAGATGAGTCTGCCGTCTCTCTGCACGCGCTCCGGTTTGTGTTCACACCTGTGTAAAGCACAGATCCAGTACGGAGAGAAAAGCCATTTATGAAATCTACTAC
>JBAMHT010000022.1:20408245-20422051 GCA_037177075.1 Craterocephalus fluviatilis | reverse complement strand
GTGATGGAAACCTTCCTCAGAGGTTCTGCTCCATATTGACATGATGCATCACACAGTTGCTGCATCCATGATGAGAATCTCCCTTTCCACAACATCCCAAAGGTGGGATATTGGACTGAGATGTGGTGTTGAACTGTGGAGGCCGTTGGAGTAATGCAATAGAAGCCAGGACTTACGTGCCCTCGTTGCAGATCATTTCAGAAAGAGTCGAGGATGGAACTGGGGGGGCTAGAGTTGACCTACGTCTGATGTGTTTCTGATCCGGGTCAGGAGGTAACAGAGGTGGAACAGTCCCACCTCATGCGTCAAGGCCCAGGAATGTGATGGTGTGATTTCAGTTTTTTCCCCAATTTCTGTGAGAATTAGGTGGAAGGTTTAGGGAGGAAATATTTATCAGGGATGAATCTCCTGCCTTTAGTCACATTAAATGTCTGTTTTCTTTTATAGAGTTTTGTTTTAAAATGCTTCAGTAAAAATCATAAAGTATTACTGCAGTTGTATTCATTCAATATATCTAACTGGTCTTCCTCTCATTTTGCTGCCTGATTTGGACTGCAAATGCACCGATTAGCCGTCTTATGAATGAATATCAGCTTCAGAATATTATGCTGATTCCCTCATTTCCAGATGGACTGTAAACAGCTTTTGGGATCAGAGTTTAATGTGATTATTTTAGCCCTGGACACTTTTAGTTTTTAACCTCAATGAAACGTTTGGTGTGAATCCATCCTGTCGGTTTGTTAATAAATATAAACTGTACATTTTTCAGTTTCACCCTCAGAAACATTGCTTTTTTGCTACCTTTAACTAAAGTTAGAATAAAAAACGTTGTCACCCTCTTTCTGTGTTCCGACATGATAAACTTTCCATCTGAGAAGAGGGAAAAGTAGCACAATCCCTCTGTGTTTATAAAGGTGGGGCATAAAGCAAAGCGCTGCAGGTCACATGATCCCATGACAGACGGATCAGTGATGTCACGATTACAGATTTTCTAGGTGCGACTTTTGTGACAAAAAATATTTACAATTTGACAGTTATCACACCGGCTTTGTGTTAATTAAATTCCAATCGCCATAAATATGTCAAATCACATGAACACTCCTCGTAGGTCTTTCAGTTTTAATCAGGGCGTTAAGGCAGAGATTAATCTGTTTAATCTGTTTAACATTTAACTTTTATTAATTAACCTTAGAAGTCATATTAAGAATGGGAATTATAATATATAAAAGCAGATTTTAGGCACAGAGGTACTTTATCACAGCGGTGAACCAAATCCTTCAAAAACTACTTTATCCTCTTTATTTATGACGTTTCTGACAGTTCGAGGCAGGCACAGGGCGACATCAAATAACTGTTAACTGTTAATGTTTACTGTTAAATGCAAGTTACGCTGATCTGCTGTTATGTTTCAGACACAATCTTTTATGTAAAGTGAGGAAAATTTAGTATTAATTAATTGTAGAGTTTAAAATGTTGATTAATTGTTAAACTAGATAATAGTGACTTCCTAATAGTTAATATCTAGGGACATACAGGGACATCAGAGAACATTTTCCTGGCATGAGTAATGGATGAAACCATGCTAACAGTTACTCCATGAACACAGATCCCATCCATCAGCCTCAGCAGCTGAATCGTTTCAGTGTACTGTTTGCTTTGAAAATACACTTTCAGTCTTAGTTTGTGAACATTAAGACTTTGAGTAACAGTAGAAAATAAACACAATTGTCTTGTTTTATTAGTTTTTAAGTAACTTTATCTAATTTTTTCAGCTCTTTATAAGGACGATCTGGTCTGACATGGTCATCATGCTAATCTATATGCAATTTCTACAGTTTTAATACTGTCATTAGTCTTTTACACCACATGTGTAATGTAAAACCCACAGTGTTGATGGTTTTTGGGACATCGCTGTCATGGAAGGACAGACTTTTTCTTTCTCACCTCTGTGTCAGAAATTGTGTTGGAATCGGATGAGACCTATTCTAAACTGTGACACACGACAGGACAAAAGCGAGGTAAACACACAGTAGCCTTTCAGCCCGCAGCCTGACAAACAAAAGCCATATTAATTGTCAATAGAGGTTTGCTGCGACGGGGCGCTGAAGGAAGCTGGGGTATGCATGGAAATGCATGAATGGAAAGTGGCAGAGTGGATTCCAGGGAGGTCTGCGGCTGTTTTGCTGCTGATGGGTATGGTGCGTTAAAGCTTGTCACACAAAGCCCGACACAAGTACACTCACTGTAAACTTTCCGGGAGCTTTTTAAACACAGAGTGCCAGCCTGCCCGACCAGAGACGGAGCAGGAGGCACAGCCAAGATGTCCCAGTCTGGCCTGCAAACACCGTGTGGGAGATTACATGCTCCCTTTGTATTTATATTAGCGTATGTATTTAGATTACATGGCTTCTTTGTGTTGAGCAAGTTAAACACACAGGTCATTACTCATGCTGCCAGCGCAGAGGCAGCTCAGTCGCCCGGAGGCTGCTGTGATGTCACACAGGTTAGTGTGGACGGGTCAGTTAGCAACACGCACCAACAACAACTTCCTATCCTATCAGAGTGTGTGTTCGTTTCACACATGATGAGTGGTAGCAGGGGGGTATGAATTTTTACCCCAGTTTAACTGGGTTCATTGCAGTTTACTGGGCCTTTTCAGTAGATGTTTGTGAAATTACTTTTCCGTTTAGTTTTTTCCTCTTTCTTTATGATTCTATAAATTTTATGTCATTCATGTGACACCAGTGCATCATGAATATCGTGAAAGAAATGGTTGCATGAACACATTCTTGACTGAAATGCGGCCGGAACACGACTTGACGGTACGTGCAGAGCGCCATAAACAACTCAGCGGGAAGCTAATGGGAGGGGGAATTGCATTGCCGGTTAACCAGCATTGGTGTCATCCTGGACATGTCACTGTTAAAGAGAAGATCTGCACAGGAGACATGGAACTGCTAGATTCTTGCATCGGACCTGAACAAGCCTCTCATTGAAGATCATTCCTTAAAGCAGGGTTAGGGTATTTTTTCATTTTTCATTTTTCATTTCATTAGTCCAAATTCAGAGGTGCAGAGATGAAATTGCGGCATGCTGTTGGGATGTGAACACTCCGTGTTCAGACTGCTGGCAGGAAGCTCCTGAGCTGTTCTGCTGTCTGAATAGAAAACAGACCTTCACATAAACAATCCCGTCTCTTTTATTGATGACAAGTTTCAGTTTCCGGATGATAACTAGTGATGATTAACAGCATGTCTGGCCAAGAAAACCGAATTTGTTTATTTCCTGAAAAAAAAGAAATTTTAAAAAAAGCTCCAAAGCTCTTTAAATCGGTCCTCGGTGTTCCTCAGAGTTGGATCAGTTTGAAGCCAGTTCAGAAGTCATGGTCACATGTATCCTTCATTTTTTCATGGACTGGCTTTTTGTTGACCTTCAGACAAAGATTGTAATGAAATAGTTAAGATTTATTTTCATTTCATTCTCAAACTTTACAATAAAATGTTTGACATCTTACTTACTTTGATAGTAAATCCTCTACTCAGCATCTCCACCAAGATGAGTCCTGATGCTCTCAGGCTGTGCACACTAAAGTACAACAGACGTGGAAACCCCAGCAGGATAAAAAACTGTTTGTTAGACCTTTTTCCCTCCGTTGTTGCTCTCAGCCACTGCTTCATCTTTGGGCACTGAAGTGGGCAGAAATCTACTTAAAGCTCATAATATTGTGGTAATAGCTCCTCATCTACCACGTGCCACTGTCTTTGAAGTATTTGTTGAGTTCTGAGGGCCAGACGGGGTTGGAAGATGATGGATTCATAGAAAGCATGTTTTTCATAACATTCTGGCTGCATGTGGTGAACTCTAAAATATTAGCTGGTCCTTTTCTCTGGAATATTTTAAGCCTCTTTTGGCGTACGCGACCAGACAAGACAACTCCAGCCCCTGCAGCTCCTGCTGCTCCAGCTAATTTCTGTTCAGTGGTGACGAAACGCCCGTGGCTTCATTCCTCCTGTGACTGATGTGGATAACGGCCGTCAAACTAAACAGTTTGAAGAAGGGGAATACGAGAAGCGCAGCTGCACCGACGAGAGCAGAAACATGTTGGGCTGACTGCAGCTCGTCCCTCCTCGCCTTCACACACTTATCGCAGCCGTCTGACAGAAGCCTGGAGGATGTGTTGGAGCCGCTGAATGCAAACTTTTTATTCTTGATGTTATAAACACATTATCAGCTTGAAAAGTTACGCTGGAGTGGAGAAATGTACATCAGCACGCTGAAGCTATGCAGACGTGCTGCATTCGTACGGATGTTTTGTATTGTGGACAATTCTTAGTGGAAAGAAATATATTTTGCATGAACCAATAGGAAAAATCCCTCTCAGTGATACTATCAAATTATGGTACCTTTTCACTTGTTTGCTCCTTGAACGAGAAAATTTAGACATTAAATAAATATCTTTACAATGACAAAAGAAATAACATCAATATGAGATTAGTTTCTGTTTTAATGGAAAATAAATCATAATATGCAATAACCTGCAACGAACCAGTAAAATATCAAAACAAAGCTTCATACTATTCGTGGCAGTATCATCATGACATCTGATAGGCTGCCATGATCATGTGACACAGAAATAAACACTGTGGCTTCGCAATTTAGTGCTTCAAAAGTTTTTTCAAAGTTCTTAATGGCCTTCTTTTAACTGAGGATCCCTTGTAGTTTAGGGATCACATCTGGCAAGTTTCTTCTCCAGTGGATCAGACAAGTAAAATAATAGCATAATAACTTAGATAATGAAAACTACAAAATGTTTCCTTTATTTTACTGCAAGGAAGTAGAAAACAATATGACCCTTAAATTCTTTAAAAAAAACAGCTGCTAATTTATTTTTAAAAACTTTGCAAATTTTCAACATTTCTTTGAGCAAATTTATAAAATAATTACATTTTTTGTATACACTGAAACTCTTTAAGTTCAATTTATTAACATAATTTTACATTTTTATTTATTTCCACGTTTAGCTAATAGATCTCAATGGATCTATAAAATCATCAAACATTGAATCCCAAAATCCAGTATAATTCATATTACGATTAGTTACTTTCAAGATCTATACTTCCTTTTTTAAAAATGTACATGCAGTATATGTACATTTCCACATGTGTGTAGCAATTCTGACCACCTGAACTGACTCAACTCATAAGAGAAACTGAGGTCACATCAGTTAAGCCAGAAAGACTTCATATATGGCAGTTATTGCCATTTACATATCAGATGACACCCGTTTTCACTGTTGACTTGGAGAACTGTGGTACAGTAGTTTTACACAACTGCTGCTTTAGCTGGCATTGAAGGTTCTGTTCTAAAATGTGTTCTGTGATACGAGAGTGTAGCAACCAATAATGTCATAATGACCAATAGTACCTGGGAACAATTTAATTCCGGCATTTTAAAAACCCATTACGTAATTTTCAGACCTTGAAACTCTGTGCTGCGTCCTCGTTTGATGGCACCGTGACTTCTATTGTGAGCATTTCTGAAGCCCGGCAGGGGAGCTGCATGATATTGCCGCTTTAAACATGCGCTGTGGCTAATTCAACAAAGAAACACCAGAATACATCTTTGAAAAGAAAATGAGAGACAGGACAAGAGATCTTATCATATCACATTATCAACTGTAGTTATTACATTTTTATTTAATGCTAGGCCAATAACCAACCAATACTATTACAACTTATGACAGTTATTGTACTATTAGTATAAAACATCATTACTCTATGGACCTTTTTACATTTTTAGGCGTTTTTTAAGTTGCTTTGTGTTAGATTGATCTTGTGCTGCTTCTCCATCTGTTTCCACCACTGATGATCTCAGACAGGTTTGATCTTTAGTTTCCGGTGAGCTTTGTTGAAGGGAAACAACAGAAGAAGGCTGTTCCACATCAGTTAGACAGTCCTAGTGTCCATGCAGGCGGGTACGATGCTTCATGGCTTGTGAACGGGATAAAAACATTGGACATTTCAGGAAAACATCATCATACTGTTAGAACTTCACTGTATTCAGGAGGTAAAAGTCTCCATCAGGAGAATGCATCGTATTCAGAGATCAGCTGTTAGGAAGCCTCTGATGAGCAGCAGCAGCTATCTAAGGCTGCGTGTGCAAATCTAACCCTTTCCTTACTAAAACCAAAGCTAAGACAAATACCAGCATATACTGTAGCCTTAAGTACTTTCTCCTTAACGTTTCAAAGTGAGGATAAATCATCTATAGCATCTCTCAGTCAGGCCTGAAATGCTGCAAAGTGTCTTCAGGATCCAAAACACTGTAAATGAAACAGCCATATGATAAGAAAAAACACTTCAGCCGATTTAAATCATGCCGGCTCTGAACAGCCAGAGCCTCAGGGACCCCTGTGGTCTTTGAGGGACCCCAGGTTGTGAACCACAGTTAACCAATGATCACAGAGAGAAACAATTGCAGGGGATTCAGAAATGCAGGAAGTTCATTTTCTATTTCCCAATGAATGTTGAATGAGGGTGGGGGGGCAGCAGACCTCTAAAGAGCAACTTCTGGAGGAAATTCTGGTCTCTTCCATGAGATCCAGACAGAACACATCCATGAATCCAGCTTCAGTGTTGAGTTAAAATGATTTGTTACCATGGAATTGGATCTGGAAATATGTTTTTATTTTCTATTTTGTTGGAAACATAATCTCCAACATTATAAAAAAATACCAGGTGACCATTTTTTGTTCTTTACAAACTATTAATGACTTGAAACTGTTGTGAGGAATAATCTGCAACTGTGGATTCAGAGTGGTCGGCACATTAAAAGCCATTTTCATCACTGGCAGTTTTGTTCATTAAAATCCAGGTTATTATACAAATTCATATCAATATTGACTTTTAATGGATCATGTCTTCTTTCGTTCACATTGATTATCCAGGAGAAATAAACAAAAAAAACATGTGCATAATAATAATGGAACAGAGTCAGTATTGTTTCATTTCTCAGAACAAACACATTAATTTACCGTAAAACATCGAACTAAACAACAATTTAAATTAAAACATCATTTCAGGTAAATACTGCTCTTAGTTTGGACTTAAGCCCACATTTCTGCATTAGAAGTTTAAAATAGTACAGGAGATCCCACATATAGGCATAGAAATACCCCTCACATAGGCTCAAACTCAATGTAGGGGAAAAGAAGAACATATTTGTGACTCTGGAGGTCTTCCAAGGCTATTTTCTGCAGCAGAATAACACATCTAATGCTTCAGGGAGCAAACAAAATTCAACTTTTACAGAGCTGCCATCACAGTTTGCCCAAGCATTCACCCTGCTCCTCCACCAGATAATGGGTGGTAAAAAAGATTCTGATTCATGAAAAAAAGCCCTTTTCTGAAAAGATGTACAGTATCCATGACAAGCTGCAGGGTCTCTTACAGCATATGTGTTTAAATAAACTGCATTTTATGCAGCATTTAATCAGAATTAAGTTGTTTAAACACACCTGTATCTGCTGACCGAGCAGATATTCAAAATGCGAGGTTTAAACCTCCCACCTGGAGATCCTCCCCAGCATCTTTACTCCTGTCTGTCTCCCCTCCACAGCGCCACTTCTCCGTCTTCGCCCTGTCGTTTCCTGGAGCCGAGGCCCTCACCACCATCTACAGCTCCATCCTGTCTCAGCACCTGAGCGCAGACGGCTTCAGCAGCGTCCTGCAGAAGAGCTGCCCCACCCTGGTCCAGTTAGCCCTGCTGCTGCACCAGCGCGTCGCCTCCACCTTCCTCCCCACTGCAGTCAAGTTCCACTACGTCTTCAACCTGCGAGACCTTTCCAACATTTTCCAGGTGACGCCCAGATAAACAGGAAAGCAACTGGGACGCTTTCTCTCAGCCCACCCCGTCCTTACCGCAGGCAGGGAGATACGTTTTACCTCGGCTTCCCCGGGCTTCTGTCACTAATTTCTCGGTTAAATGACTATTGATTTAAGAGCTGGGTGTGGGAGCTGGAAATAGGTCTGGAATAAGTCTAACAGAGAATACAATGGCTCTGCGTTTCCATGGCTGCTTAAATGTATTTAAATGAAAATATTATCGGAGCGCTGTGGAGCTTCTGGGGCAATATTTTTGTCAGAATCCTCCACGGTTTTAATGGAGGGCAGGGTCTTTCATTTAACTTACTCGGTTGTATAATTAATGCTTGGAGCCATTCGGCTATAGGAACTTAATTTTTCATTATTCCATCCAGGACTTTACAAACGGGGCCCTGACTTCTCATTACTTTGCTTTGTGCAAAGGTTTATAGGCAGCTGGTTAGCTTCCATCATCAATATTTGTTTCATGCATCAAGAGCAGGTCTTAAAAATGGGTTCTGGGTGTGATGGAGAGGGAGATGGACAGGAGGATTGGTGCAGAGATGTGGATGTTGAACTTTGTCTGTGGTGGTTAAACCAGAGCTGAGCTGTTCTACCCGAGCTTCATCTGTATGTAAGTGTCATCTTTAAGGTACTTTTAGAAACACAGGTCACTTCATTGTAGTCCAGTTAGAATCCAGTTAAAGCAAATTCATCATATGATCCACATTAGTCCAGTTTAGAACTGTGTTCATGTAAACCAGTTCATGAAAATAATAGCCAAACTTTGGAAACCAGCAGAAATAAAATCTTCTCTTTGAATTAATCCTCCATCCTGAGCTCATGATGGGGAGATAAAAAGGAGTCCTGCAGGATCCAGTTTCACCAACCTGCACCCGTTACCATGAGAACCAAATCTCACACGGTGCATGTGGATATGCCCCAGTTCAATCTGGACCCAACCCATTCATATATCTAACCAGCAACCAAAAGTGTTACCTGTGCATTACAGAGATCTTCTTTCCAGGTCTTCTTGGCCTGAGATAACTTGCATCATAAATTGACATGTTGCTGCTCACAGCTGGCGTTTCTGTGACCCAGACGTCACGCTGTGAAAACAAAATATCCTCCACTATCCCTGCTTTAAGCTGTTTCTCTTCTGGAATCACAAATCCAGCTGGGAGAAGGTCTTTCTTTGAGCAGCCGTCTCTTCTTCCGTGGAGAAAAATGAACCTGAAAGTTGGAATGATGTCATGATGGTACTGAATATTGTTAGAAAACAACCCCTAAAAGTATCCACAGTAAAGAAGTTCCCACCCATTCCCAAGATATTTCATTTCTGTGTTTTCTACCCTTGCAACTATGTTTTGATGGATGCTTCATGCATGAATCAGGGAAATGATTGATGCATGAACTAAAGGGATGAATACGGATCAGCAAGAACCCAAACTTCAGTCCTCGTCTAGTCCGTCCTACTTCACAACAAAGTCACTTTGCAGATCTGAATAATCTGCAGATTTATAGTCTAGAAATGACCCGATAACCTTCCCTCTGCTGTTATAGTGGCTCTCACTGTGAGGATGATGAGTTAATAAAGCATATTTAAGTCGCAGCACCTGGATGGGACTTAAAACTCTCCGTGGCTTTGAAAATCTTCATAGTGTTCCTTTGAGAACTAAAAAGGATCCAGAAGAAAGCTGGGAGAGGATGTTGAAACCCCGGCACGTCTCCTGGTAGATCTCAGCCTGCTGCTTTCAGTTTCTGGTGCCGTTGGACCATCAGCCTCTCCGTGAGGCTCTGCTTGCAGCACTTTAAGGTTCAAACCTTCTTTTCATCCCAAAGCGCAGCTCTGGCGGCCTGGAGACGCGCCTTTTAGGCCCTGGATAACACACCTGACATTTACTGCACCCCACCCTGTGAAGTTCGTGTCTGAGGAAGCCATTCTTCCTGCTTTGACAAAGTCCTTGTGTTTTCTTTAATTGCCCTGGACTCTCAGCGTGGACATCCCATAAAAAGATCCAGACAAAACTATGTCAGCACTGCCTTCCTGCTTCTCTCCACGCAGAGAATGGAAAGAATGCAAGAGAAGGGACTCGTTTGAAGTTTATTTTCTCCCCCAAGTAGTCCCGTCCGGGCACTAACACCTCAGGACAGACGGGAAGAAGCTCCCAGAATCGGAGCTCCCAGCCCTGCCTCGGCTGTAATTCCCCATCCGAACCTCGGCACTTCCACGCGCTCGGATGTTGGAGCGTATTCGCCGTGGCAGTTCAAACGCTTCCTCTAATTTCCAGCGTGAGGCCTAAGCGCTTGTCAGTCAGTGCTTTCTGGCTTGATGTTTCACAAGTTTGCCTCGGCTGAAATAATTGGGGGACTTTTTGTGATTCCCTTTGTTTTTTTTTTCCACCACTTCAGAACTGGGAGATGTAGCCAAAGGAAAGTGTCTCATTATGATAAACTCTAATGAGCCAGAAAGCCGAGCTCAGAGGCCCTGCGTGAGCCTGCAGCAGTCTTTGTAAAGCTGTTATTAAATGTGACAAAAAAAACGACGGTTTGGAAAACAATCAGCACGAGCAGCGCTGTTGTTTGCATGCATATTTCTCAGGTTAGTTAGTTTTGTTGAACACAAAGTGGGAGTTTTTTTTTTTTGCTTCCTTATTATCTCCTTCGGATCTCTGCTTTCTCTGAGCACTGCAGTTGATCAATATGTCCTGATAAGCCGGCCAGCTGTACGTGTAGCACAGAAGTTAAATTCCACTAACAAGACGAGACAAAGACTTTGGCATCCAGCAGGGAACGTTGTCAGAGGAGCCTGTTGGCCGACGGTCGGCTGCCATGACCGGCGGGCGTATCCATGGGCCTGTCTTCGGCGTGTCAGCCTAAATGAGCTCCTCCACGCTGGAGAGCCGACGGTGGGCGGGGAGGAGATGGATGGAGCGAAGGAGGAGAACAGGGGAGTGCGCGAGGAGACCAAATCCAAACTGTACTGACTGCTCAATATGTCCGCGTGATGCTCGGCGGAGAGTCAGCTGGGTGCGTTTGTTAGTGGGGGAGGAAAATTGTTGGGGGCTCAGAGCAGCTGTCAGGCCAGGAGGAAAGCGAGTCCATGGCAGACAGACTCACAAACGGACGCTAAGAGACGAGCTAAAGTCTAATCCGTCTCTTCTGAGACGAGCAGAGCAGGAAAAGTTCCGGGACTGGGAGGATGGGAGGAAAACAAACTTCCTCCTTCTCTCGCTTTGTTGAGTCGGTGAAGGTTGAGAGTGTAACTTCTGCATAGGCGGCCATATGGTGTTTGGTTTTTGTTTTTACTTAGAAAGGATAAAAGAAAAGTGACGAGTCATGATTGATGCCATTAAAGCAACGAGCAAAGCAAGATGACATCGTTTCCACACTTCCATGTATCCACACCTGCTCAGGATGTAGCTGACGTTGCTGCATCGGGGTCAGCTGGCCTTACCCCCTGCTTGATAATCCATGAGTGGAAGGAACAATAATGTGTAATAATTAATAGATAGTAATCATGTGTTGAATGATGGAAACTTTTACAGTGATAATGAGAGTAAATGTAATATAATAATATGAAAATTAAGTTAAAAAAAAACGTTTATCCTTGAGGGAAGGAACTAAGATTTCACAGCAGAAACATGTTAACAGTCTGTTACAAAAACCCTTTTAGGTTTAGCAGATCATGTTTACCTTCATATGTCACCATGTGATGAAGATTAAGGGGAAACCTTATTGGAGGAAAAGTGCACAGGATCAACCAATGGAAAAGATCTAGGACTTTCTGGCACAACCTTTTGCAGAGGAAGAGGAGAAGTTGTAGAAGTGATGAAAAACCCACCAAAAGCAGATTGAAGTGCTGCCTCCTGATGGCCAGGAGGACTATCACACCCTGGACAGGGACTGGTTTTTCAGAGTGATACAGATCAGTTATGTGGCATGTCCTGGTGAAAACGGATCTTTCTGTAAATAGTTGTAGATAAGTTATAAAAATGGTTTGCTAAACATATTTTTACTTTTCACACAAAAAATCAAGCTTTTTCCACAGGGATCTGCTGTTTTGCATGATTCTAGGTTCAGTGTGTTAATACAGCATGTCGGGATGAAAAATTAAATATAAAATCACACAAAAAGAATGAAACCAAGAGAGGAAAGGAAGCTAGTTAGCTACAGCTGAAGTTAAAAGGATAAAATCAGCTAAAAACAACCAGTTTTACCCTCATAAGATGACCATGAAGGTAAATCAATGAAAAGTATTTTATCAGTCCTTTTATGGCAAAGAAAAAAGTGTGAGTTAAAAAGAAAGGAAGAAATATTGCTTATGGTAGCATCGGTCCGACAAAGTTAACTGGGTGAACTGGTCTGATTTCTCCACATGAACCAACGCTTTGGCAATTAAGTGGGAAGAAAGGGACGTCCATTTTTCCCCCGTATTCTGCCCCACCTCCGCCCCACCGGCCCACTCAGCCACACAGCTGCATCTCCCTCCTCGTTATGGTGTAAACGCTCTGAACTGAAGTGTCTCCTCTCTCTCTGCTCAGGGCGTTCTCTTCTGCACCCACGAGTGCCTGAAAGCCCCCGCAGACCTGCTGAAAGCCTACCTGCACGAGTCGGAGCGGGTCTACAGAGACAAGCTGGTGGAGGAGCAGGACATCCGGCTCTTTGATAAGCTGCAGGCGGACGCGGTGAAAAAGTTCTACGAGGTGAGAGTTTTCTAAAGTTCAGCCAAGGAAGACGAGAGTGGGAGGCTGGAAGACGGGAGGAGGAGGAGGGGGGGAGGATCATTAGGCTGCCTGCTCTGTGTCTGGACCTGGACATCAGTGGCCAGCACAGCGAGGAGAAAGAGGAGAAAAGAAGTGGGGAAAAGAGGGCAGAGGGCCTGCAGAGAGCTGGGGAGAATATTAATCAGTGTGTTTGGGGGTCTGCCTGTCAGGGTCCGCACTGTCAGGCTGGCAAATTGGAAAACATTCTAATGGCTTCCCCTCCACCCTCTCTGGCTCCATCACGTGCACACAAGTCATGCCACAGCGCAGCCCCCCACAGACAGAGGGAGAAAAGAGGCGACCCCGTCCTCCTGCGATGGATTATTAACCTGAACTCAGGACGGTTCCCCCCGGGCCGCGGAGCACTCAGCCGCATGTCTTCCTGCTAGTTTCACACGCAAACAGGGAGGCACCGCCAGAAAGGCCACTGCATGCTTGGAAAATGAAAGTACATCAGCGCATTATAGAGATCTTCCTCCTCACATCCGTCCCTAAGAGGCAAAGCAAACCCAGAGTGAAATGTTTGACGGTTGCCCAGACGAAGATGAAGTGGGTCACCGTCTGCACAGCTGGGGCATCCAGCTGTGTCCCCATCCGCCTCATGGTTAAACATCCCGTTGGCAGGGGCAGTGTGTCGCTCTGCATGTTTACTGCTCTACATCCGTGCGTGTGTGTGTGTGTGTGCCTCCCCCAGGACATGGAGGAGACTGTGGAGCAGAGCAGGAGGCTGAACCTGTACTGCCACTTTGCCCGTGGGCTGGGGGAGGCCCGGTACCTGGCTGTAGAGTCCTGGAGCAGCCTCCAGAAAACGCTGCTGGAAGTGTTGGACGGCTACAACGAGGTCAACGCCACCCTGAACCTGGTGCTGTTTGAGGACGCCATGGCTCACATGTGAGATGCCCACAGAGAAACTAAAAGAGAAACAGACCTAATTCAGGTTTTAATGCTTTTATTCCACAGAGGTCCGTTATTTTCCAGAAACTATTCAAATCATGTCCACCAGTATCAGCTTTGTAGGCGCTGACATGCTTCTTCATTCCCACAAACAGACGTCTAACAGAGTTTGTTTCAACCCAGTGCTACATCTCTATGGAAGCGTATGTGCACCTTTAAGTGCAATTTGCAATTCAATTGGCAAAGTGGCAATTGAATATTTAAAATGGCAATTTAATTGTTAA
>JBAMHT010000022.1:20387006-20397111 GCA_037177075.1 Craterocephalus fluviatilis | reverse complement strand
AAAAATAAATCTTGGAGGAACGAGATATTTTCTTAGTTTTGAGCAGGGCGGTCGGACGTTTGCGTGCCTCTGAATGCAGCTGCTTCTTTCCCCAGAGTTGATTGATTAGCGTCAATCGTGTCTTTGGGTGTGCCTTCTGCTTGTTTGTTTCTTTGGTTTAATCATATCGAGCATCTGGCTGAGCCTCTCGATGGGCCAGCTGTTAGTCTCCAGCAGTGAAAATCAGTCTGACATAGCCCACGGCTCAGCACACTCCTTTAACTCGCACGCACACTCGCTGGAAGCTTTATGTGCTTAATGATGGAGCTGCAGATAATTACTGCAGTTCTTCATCACCCGTTTCTGACCTCGAAGGACTGCTGATGCTTGACGTTTGCCATTGTCTTGCAGGTGGCTTTGTGTTTCTCTCCCGT
This sequence comes from Craterocephalus fluviatilis, assembly GCA_037177075.1. NCBI lineage: Eukaryota > Metazoa > Chordata > Actinopteri > Atheriniformes > Atherinidae > Craterocephalus > Craterocephalus fluviatilis. The sequence goes on along the minus strand of JBAMHT010000022.1, from coordinate 20,396,698 downwards.
GGGCAACAAACTGAGGGTCCGCAGCAGGAAGTTTCCTGCCGTGGTCAACTGTACGGCCATCGACTGGTTCCACGAGTGGCCTCGGGAGGCGCTGGAGTCGGTCAGCCTCCGATTCCTGCAGGAGACGGAGAATATTGAAGTGAGAGCAGCTCCCCTTCTTATACACTCATGGCTCTGCTCACTAAAAGGATGCTCATTCCAAGCATCACTTAGAATCAGCCATAAAGGCAGTAAAAGTGATTTATTTCAAGAGCAGCCTGGAGGTCATGAAATGAAATTCCACGCTTGAGCTTCAAGAAATATTGCTCTTCAGTTAAATCTTTTTATGTTTGGTAACCAGCCATGTGACTTTTTATCCATGCAGCCTCAGGTGAAGGAGTCAGTAAGCAAATTCATGGCTTATGTGCACACCAGCGTCAATCAGACATCCAAAGAGTACCTGACCAATGAGCGGCGCTACAACTACACCACACCCAAGTCCTTCCTGGAGCAGATCAAGCTGTATCGCAGTCTGCTGGGCCAGAGGAGCAGCGAGCTCAGCACCAGGACGGAGCGTCTGGAGAACGGCCTGCAGAAGCTCAGCAGCACCTCCGCTCAGGTGCTCTGTGCTCTTATTCATGCTTTATGAATTTTTTCATTTAAGAAAAAAAAGTGCTGTCACATCTATGAAGTCTCAGAGCAGCTGAGTCTGAAATTATATTTTGAACCCAAAGCAAAATTAATTTAGTGGGGCTTTGGGCTGCAGACAGAAATGTAAATATTCTGTTGTTTGCTTAAATGGCAAGAGCAATGGTTTACTCTCCTCCAGTATTCTGTCGTTCTTTTAACATGCACATAAACACTATTCGCCAACGGTTAAGAATATTTAGCTTCGGGTAAAATTTACACAACAGAAAATGTTCACATGACTGATATTATATCACGAATATAGGGCACTTTAGTGGAATAGTTTAGTGGTAATTCCTCCATGTTACACAGGTGATTGACATCTGCGTACACCACAACATGAAAATGTCAGTATCTCAACAGATACAAGTTTTCATTGAACCAGACTATTTAGTGAAGTCTGCATGCTGCATGGTTCAGAACCCTTTTCTGATTTTTTTTCTGATTGTTCACCTTGTTGAGAACAGCATGTTGTCAGTCATTTTTAGATGACAGGTTGTAAGAATCATTGTTGAAATTTATGTTAAGTTCTAGAAAATCAGCCCGAACCATTGTTGAACAGTTTTCTAGCCCACTGCTCATCAGCGCAGTGCTATTATTGGTCCAGGACCCAATTGTTTGTTTGTTTTTTATAATTTTTGGGGGGATGTGACTGAGTGCTTCTGGTCATATATGATCCATTTAATCTCCTGGTTGTTATGAAAAAATCAGCATTAGTGTCTGCTAATAGTTGGTTGATAAGTTGGTTTTATTGCTTCCATCTTGCTCTGCTATGGCTGCTATACCTTCACACATGTTGGGGAAACAGCAGACATCAGAGGGCCAAACCACCGTAACGAACTCTGTGCTGTTTTTATAACATTACATGCAACTGTTTAATTCACCTCATGCACTATTGTCCTATTTTCCCTATCAGCTGTTCCCTGAAACACTTCTGCAGCGCTCACATTGGGAGCCTGAAAATGTTTTGCTCTTCTGTAATGGATCATTTCAGATCAGTGAACTGCAGATTGGAGAAGAACAACACTCTCATTTTTCTTCTACTCTGAATGGTACCAAAGACTTGGCACAAAGCTCAGTTAAATGGGATGAAAGAAATTGACTGGACTGACTATTTTTACTAAACTGCTTGTAGATCTGAGCAGCTTTACTCCCAATAACATTTCCCTGTTCTCTACTGTAGGGATGGAGATGCAGATTGAACCTGATCCAGAGTTAGAATGGCAACAGTTGACGGATCACAAGGAAGACTTGCTTTTAGTTCAGCCGCATAGGGTTTTATCTCTGTCTGCTGGGAAGCAGATTTTCCTGCCAATTTGGCGGCGTAAGGAGATAGAGTAATGTGACATCCGGAGATCTATAACAAGCTTAATTGAGGACAATTAAAGCTGTTTGGAGCTCTGACTGGTTCCTGCTTAGCAAACCCATGAAGCTTAAAGTGGAAGTACAACCCCTGCTTCTTGACACGTTTGATTGACAGTTCAGCCGAGATGTGGAAAGAGATGCAGGTTCACAGAGACCTTGCACCACAGCGCGGTGCTTGAGGTGGAAGTCTTTCCCCTCCAGAATCCCCTCAGCTGTAGTGGCACAACAAAGTGGTCCTGACCTGAAACGGATCAGTTTGAGCCGCCACTTCCGGCCGCTTTCAGAAGCTGCAGCCAGCCCGGTGTGGGCAGAAGCTGCACTGCTCTGGCCCAGTCCACAGTGGCTCTACACTAATGGACCCACTGGATCCACCAGGTTCACAGTGTCTGCAGACGTTCTGAGTCTGGTAGTAGGTTTCGTAAAACATCCTGAAAGATTCAGCAGCATACATTTATCATTCTTAGCGGTTCTGCCTTTTTTAAAATCTTTTTGTGCTTCTGGAAGGAGGGGCTGTGAATTTCACTTTTATTTTCTGGCGACGTAGATGTAAAAGCATCCACGTCACAAGAAACACAACCTGGTTTTATCCTGTAGGGGAAATTTTAGGTTTGACCACAAGAGCCCAATTTTAAAAGCTATTTAAAAAAATATGTAGTTAAGGACCAGTATTGGTGGTTTTCATTACAAGTGAATAATAATATGTTGCTTACAGCTCCAAAAACACATTTTAGGGTGGCTTACCCCTTTTAAGTTTCTTTTTATTGTTTATTGCTTTGGAGGCCAGAGAGCACACTGGGGTCTCTGGGCCTCTCAGGACGTGGCTGCGTCGATGTATTTACTAACTCAGAGGAGAACTTTTTGTTTCTTTTGTTTATTTGTTTTTCAGTTTTTATGTAATGTTTACAGGAATTAAGTGAAAAACACAGAAACATGCAAAAGTAGTATTATTTGGAAGTGCACTTCAATTACAAGACCTTAAAAGGGCCTTTATTATCAGGGTCACTACTCTAAGCATTAAACTGTCATTTATGAGGATAAACATGATATATAGTGATGTAATAGTATACATCAATACATTAATAACTGAGACACCAGTGTAGATCCCAACTGAAAATATCAAACAAACACTGATACAGCAGTAATTTATAAGACATTTTTAACAAAGAACACTTAAAAATGTCCCAGTTTAACTAGATGAGGATAATGCCGAAAGCCCAAGATGCTGAGTGTGTAACTATGATAAAGTCTGACTTGGTCATTAGAACCAAGTTGCAAACATTTTTTAATGAAAATAGCTTTGTATGAAAATACCTATGTATCTTCACAAAGAGTCATTCATTCTTTCAGTATTCTTTTTCATGATGCAAATATTTTAACCAGCGAATGTTTAACACTCAGAAAAAAAACAATGGAAACATTTTTATCTGCATGAATGTGAAAAAAGTGAACGGGATTGATTGTGTTAGATCAGCTGTGATATTGTTTCATATTGATCTCTGGATGCTGAATCTGATCTGATGTGTTTGGGGCAGAATTTATTATATTGACAAACTAGAGCTGGGCAAAAAATTTAGATTTACAAATATATTGAGACTTTGTCACACAAGATTCAGTATAGAATAAGGGAATATCGTTCATATCGAGTTAGCTTGTTTTGAGTTAAGAAAATCACTTTTTTTGTATTTTGCAGAACTGTATCTTTGTTATGGTCATTGAAAAGTATTTTTTATCATTTTAATACAGAGATACTTTAATTTAAGTCAAATATTTTAATGCATGTGTGCTTCTGATCATTAATAAAAGTGCATTTAGCACTCAAGGCCATAAATTTACACTGTCTCTTTGTTTACCTGACCAAACAAATTTATATCCAGATATACAGTCAATCGTATATTGTGATAAAGGAAAAAACTATTGAGATATGAAAATTGGTTCATATCGCCCAGCCCTATGCCAAACATTAGATAGTTTTAGATTAGTATCAGGATAAAACCTTTGATTTATTCACGTGGCGTTCTTTTTATTTCGGGCCTTTATCTCTGCATCATGAATTCATTTTCTGTGGACTAACGTGTGTATTTCACCAGCAGATAGTTTTATCGTATCATATTTGATCCGTCAGTTTCTGAAAACGTTTGCATTATTTTATCAATACTTGTCTTCTGCCCCTTGTTGGATGCAATAATAATTCATTAATGAACTATAAACATTTTAACAGAATAAACAGTTAATATACAAAAGTAATTTCTTATTTTTTTTTAAATATTGTTAATGGGCATAATAACATTTGAAAAGTAATAATTTTTCAAAAATTACTTTTCTCATTTTTCCAGGGTTAAAAGTTGGAGCAAATAATTTCTGCTTGAACTTCTAGAGCGGGGGGGAAGGGGGTCTTTTTATCTTTATTTCACTCAGCTTCCTGGTCCACTGATCTAATAATCACTATTCATTCTGCACAATCTGCAGAGTATAGTCTCTGTCCTAGTGGACTAATAGATATTTGTTTGCATAATACAGCCCTGTTCCCATCAGACCGTTAGGTTAACTATTTTAAAATTCTCTTTTATGGCTTTTCTCTTATTAGTCTTCTAATCAATTATTTTTTCTCTATCATTTTTTGCCTAATTTCCTTAATTCCCAGTTATGCCTATACATTTTTCATTTTGTGTTTATAAAAATTGATATTAACGTTGAATTGGCTGAAGCTATAACTAGGAAATAGTAGCTTGTCAAATATTGTCTATATGTCAATGTCATGCTCTTCATATTACAGCTTGATCCATGTGCAAGCTCCAATCAGAATCATGTCTTTTTAATTTTGAGAAGTTGTCTACTTGTTAAAATAAGCTGACCTATGAGAGCCAAAGTTGTTTAATGATCTGCACTAATCCATGTTAACCGATGAAAGTATTTTCTCCAAAATCTGGATTAAAAGGAAGAATAAAAAGCCTTTGAGTAGCAATTACCTGAGTCTGGTAACTAATATTATATTCTAGCCCCATATTATATTCCCCGTAGAACCTAATCAACATATTTCATTCCCAGTACAACATGAACAACATATATTATTCCCAGTACAACATTAACACCATAATCCATTCCCAATAGAAAGATGCTTGAGGCCATCTACTTCCGTTAGCTGGTTAGCCCCCGTTAGCTCTGGGTTAGCTTCGTTAGCTCCTAGCTGCAGGTGGCTCAGAGTTGGATGGGTGTCAATCAACCCTCCCCGCGCTCACAGCCAACCTCTTCAGTGAAGAGACTGATGATGCAACCAAGATGGAAAAGGTGGGAACCTATTAACGAGCCTCAGCTCCTCAGAAACCTCTGGGTCACGCGGCATAAGGTTCGTCCATTTCTTCTACAGTCACTGATCAGATCAGCGTGGGAAAGCATTCCTTTCCCGAATGTTTACTGACCCAACGCTGAACATCATCCGCTCATATTTCCCATGAAACGATCAAAGGTCTCAGTTTCAGCATGTTGTTTAAGTTCTCCCTGGAATAAATAAGAGTGAATGAGATTCAGGAATCATTTCATTCTGTTCGGATTTACATTTTAAGCAGCACCCTAATTTTCGGAGAGCTGGTATGGTGAATGCAGTGTTTATTGCCTTGGTAAGAAACGGTAGTTATAGGAACCAGTTGTGATGACATGCTATAGTGGAGGTAGTGGGAAGCTGTTTGCTCTGTCAGTATGACATTATCTAAGTTCACAAAGAAGAGAAAATCTTTCCCGCTACTTGCATGGAGTGATTATTTGCATCCGCTTGTTCCCGTCTTTGATCCAAACACCTGGATCCATTTGTTCTAGTGTTTACCATCTCTGCACCTTTCCAGAAGAGAGCAGTATGAATAATGGAAGGCAAAGTCTGAGTGTGAAGCAGCCCTAATTATAGTGGGCCAACTGCACTGTGAGTGAATGTAAAACCACACACACACACACACACACACATAATTTCACTTTGTCATACCATGCATCTCTGCTGCTTTGCATAAACAGGCCCACACATTCCCACCCGCACAAAATCGCACATGCATAAACACCCCTCACACTTAAACGACGTCAGTGCTGAGAGCCACCGAGAGTCCTGCTTTTTCCTTTTTTTTTGCTTTGTTTTGTTTTCCACCTCCTTTATAGCAGTAAGCCAGCATGCACATATATTATATATAAGGGCTGTATAGTAACTGAGGAGCCTTTTAATTTGAGAGGACAGGCTTTACAGCAGTGAGCCACCATTAACGGTGCATCCACACCGGCAGCTGCTCCTGTTTCAAGTGTGTTATTTAACATTCTGTGTACGCGGAGCTCACCAGGGGCTGCTGCGGTCACCGTAAACGAGGGGTTAAAACAAGGGATTTTTGTGTGTTTGTGTGAGATGCTGGAGAAGTTTGAGTCATGGGCTCTCTGGGGGAAACATTGGTTTGTTGTTTTTTTCCTCTTTAGTTTCAGGCAGGTAGCATCACACATTAGGCTGGAACAGCCACGTCACTACTAGTACCGGGTCAGGGGGAATATCGGACTGAGATGTGGTGGCTGTGGAGGCCGCTGGAGGTCAGTGAACTCATCGTCATGTTGGAGATGATGTGAGCTTTGTGACATGGAGCATCATCCTGCTGGAAGCAGCATCAGAAGATGCTCCACTGTGCTCAGAAAGGGATGGACATGGTCAGCAGCAATACTCAGGTAGGCTGTGCTGGTTAAAGCATGAGAGTATATTTATAATAAAGTACGATTTTGTCAGCCAAACAATGAAATGATCCATCTGTACTGGAAATAAGAATTGTCAGATATTTATATTTCAGATATTATATATTGACTTCAGTTACAATTTCATGCTGGACTTTACTTTGTTATGGAATAATTGTAATGATGATTTCTTATTCTACCACTCTCTCATCACTGATCATTACTATAGATGAACATGTTTTCTTCCTTTAACAAATGCCAGAAATTTAGCAAATAATTGGTATCGGTTGGTTAAAATTATGTATCTAATTGTGTGTTTTTTCAATTAAATTAATTCACTATTATACATGTAGGTTATTTATTTATATACACTATGATCCATTTCTTATTTATTTTCATTTATTTATTGTTATTCATTTATTTGAAATTCAATTTTATTTCATTTTTGCAATTTTTTTTACTGTAGCTGTGTTATTTTTATGTAACTGTAAATAAATCCAGGTGTTAAGGAGTTAACAACAAAAGTTCTTAACATGTTTCTTGCATAGATGGAAGCTTTGTGTTGTCCATAGAGCAGAATAAAAAAGAGATGGTGAACACATTTTGCATGGTTTGGATTGCTGGCAGCTGAATGAACATCATGTCAACAACCTCCAGTCAGCAGCAGAGGATGCTGTGGATCCTGCTCTCTGGTCTAATCAACAACCGTTGCAAACTTCATCATCATTATACAAACAAGGTGAAGCTGATCATTTACATTTATTAAAATCAATCATTGTTCACAGTCTAGTGAATTTAAATAACTTGTTGACACATTTAGTGTTTTTTACTGATTCAAAACCAGCCAAAGGCATCTGTGTATGATACGTAGAAGAAGTATTGTCTGATCTGAACCAGCTCATAACAGAGGATAAGGTTTTTTTACACATAAAATCTATGTTTATTTTGTGGAAATAATTTATTGTATTTGCTTTTTCTGCTGTGTTTTAACTCGACCTTTTCCTGGCATTCACTCAATCATGCAGTGATTGCCTCGGAGACAGCATCGGGGATCCTGTCATGTTTGACATAGGAGAATGTGGAGGTTGGGGGATGCTTGTTCAGGGCCACCTCTGTGCATGATCAGAGAAGTGATAGCATGTCTGTCATTTTCCCATGCAGAGATTTGAACGTGAGCTGCTACCACCTACCAGCTTCAATCCTTTCAGCTGCTGCTGCCACAGGATGAAATACTGCAGCAGGAGCCTGTTCATCTCCAGTCAATGCGTGTGAGGGGCTACTGTATCTTTTCAATAGATGTTCCAAATGATATGACCATAACAGATGCAGGTCGTGAATCAAAGGTCTTAAACCACCAGGCTAGCTGATCTGTTCCACAGGTGCTAGCGTCCGATCTCTCCTGGATACACAACATGGACCGACGACATAGATATATACACACACAGTCTGATTGGCTCTGCTGTCCTGGTCTGGTCTCTCCTCTGTGTTCTTTCTGCTTTACGCAGCTCTATATCTCAGCCTAGGCTGCACTGTATCAGCCTTATGTGAACTGAGCTCATGAACGCAACAACCTCATCAGATCGACAGAGCGTCAGTGAAAAGGAGACCCAAAAAAAATATATGAGCAAGAAATCTGCACAACATATCAAAGCATAACTGGTGTACCCTTTAAGCTGGCCCAACTCAAATTAGAAAAGCATAAAAGTCTGCAAGTGCTTGAAAAATAAGGATCACACATGTTTCAAATATGTTGAATTTTAATTGATAATAAATTGTGCTTTTGTAGACCCCGAAACACGCATTGAAGTAGTTAATGGTGTTTTTTTTAATGGACATAAGTTGGAAAATGTGAGGTGAAAGTAATTGATGGAATTTTCTTTTTTTCTTTTTGTTTCCTTAGATGAACTGTTGGTTATTCATATTAATAATTGGCCTTATTCTAAGTTGCATTTATGTACTGCTGACATAACTGTGACCTGCTGATACACAGATTTTATGAGACTTTAAAGGTGGCTAGTGGTGCTAGTGGCTAGAAGGTTAGCAGAGGCTAATGTAAATCTGTTAGCTGTGTGTTGGAGCCACAGGTGAATAAATCTCCCTCATCAACATACCACAACATCTTAACATTTCAGGAGGACACTAGCCCTAACAATTTTTACCAAAGCTAACACAACAAAGTGTGATAGCCCAAATAAAGAACATGCCAAAGTCTGCAAACTTTGAGAAAACTGGCTAGCTTAGAGCACAACAAAGTACGCTAATCATATTGAAAGGAAAAACTAGTGTGGTAGCTTTGACTAAACAAAGTGTGCCTATTAGAATATGACAAAATGTGCTAGTTTATAAAAATGTAGCTGCTCTTTACTTAAAAGCATAAAAAGTGTGGTAGTTATTGCAGTGTGCTAGCTTTAATAAAAAAAAAACAAAGTATAAGAAGCATCACAAAATTACAAGAACAAAAAGAGTGTGCTAGCTTTGAAAAAAAGCTTAGAGCCCAACAAAGTATGTTAGACTAAAACAAAAATGTGTTAGTGTGTTAGTTAAATTGAAAGTATGACCAAATGAGCTAGAAAAAAGAAAAAATATGTTTAGATAAAACCATAACAAACCAAGTGTGTCAATGTTTACAAAAAAGACGAAAAAGGATTTTTGAATTTTGAAGGATTAAAAAAAAGAAGTCTTATACACAAAAAGAAAAAGTGTGCCACCGTTAATGAGACTGATAAAATGTACTACTGAGATAACACACAGAAAGTATACCTTTAATTTAAAATTGTGTTAACTTAAATAAAAAATCATGTCAGAAGGTGCAAGTTGAAATAAATAAAGGCAAGGCAAGGCAAGGCAAGTTTATTTGTACAGCACATTGTCAGGTACAAGACAATTCAAAGTGCTTTACATAAAACATTAAAAGCATAAAGGAAGAATTACAGTAAAATCATTTAAACACAAAATCATTGAAAAGATTAAAAGCA